>JAVQJG010221332.1:0-44237 GCA_036024015.1 Craterocephalus amniculus
GTTCACAAGCCATCCATCCGTGCTCGAGCACGGGTGGCCCGGGTCCTGGACTACCTCCCAATCTGGGCCACCCGTGCCGTGCCCGGGCCCGGCCTGTTTGCATTCACGGACCCGGGCCCGAGCACGCCATGTGAAAAGGCCCTGACAGTACCCATTGTCTAAGATTTCCCTGCACTGCAACAACCTCTGACAAGACAATAAATTTCACTTGCTTCTCGTGTCAGCAATATTTAATGTTACTGCTCATGAGTGCGGTGTTTAATGATCTAAGCAAATACAATCTTCTAGCACCTGCAAGACATACAGTAGGTATTTTAACTCTACTTTGCAACCTGATTTCAAGGAAATGCAACATGGATCCTAAATTTGGAAAGGAAAAGCAAGCGTGTCAAAGTCAAACAAATAAAATAAATAAATCGCTGTCTCCCTGTTTTGTGGTGCCTCCCTGTTCAGAGTGTTGTACTGTACAGTACAGTAGACTTTTTAACTATGCAACATAAAAAACCCAAATCTGTACAATTAAGATATTGTTGCCTGGGAAAGATTATGGCCCCTGCAGTAATCGTCCAATAGGAGGCTCATACCTGTTTGCACGGTTAAATCCAGGAGAGCACTTTTTTTGTTGGCAAGGAAGTGTATTTTCCAAAAACACTAATAATATAAATGCCACAACAAACAGAAAACTGTCTCCTGAATGAATCTGCAACAACCATAATGATAGCTGCTGCCATGCTAAAGCTGAAGCTCTCCAATCACGAATCTCATGGAATTTTTCACTCCTTACAAGCTTTATTAAGTTTTTGCCAACTCTAAAGAAAATGCTGATTTGAGGCAATGGCTGCAGAAAGTCTCCATTTTTCATTAAAAGTGTTTACATGGCTTTATCCAAAACACGACAGAATCTAAAACAAAAAAGAAAAAGATGAAACAATCAAACTATAGCTGTTTCCTCATCTTTTCTAAAGCATGGTAGCTTAGCTTTGTTGTCACAAAACAAAACAATCTGGTCAAGAGCAAAATCCATGCAGGCAATCCAGGTTGTTTTCCCCATAAAAACTGATCACATTACAGTAATCCATGGATATATGCTTCAGGTTACTTCATGGTTGGATTTGCCATGAAGAAATCAGTAAAAACACAACATATTTGTCTTTTGGTCTTCTCTTTCTTTTTATGTCTAAAGCATCAACAGCTTACGAGTCATTTCCACATACTTTTCCTTATCTAAGCAAAATAACATTAAACTTTTTACTGTTTTCAGTCCAGCAGTGTGAAGAAGCTGACAAAACCCTGCATTCATTCAAAAAAAATGTGCTGGCCTCAGCCAAAGCTCCTTAAAGCAAACATCACAGTGGAGTGTAACTCTATCACTAAAGTACTTCAGAGGAGCTGAAAAATGTCCACTTCACTGGCGGCCCTGCCCATGATGCTGCCGTGCCAGGGCCAATGAAAAATGGCCCCTGAAACGCATGCTCGACATTTGTTTACAAAACATTGTCAGACATGAGTGGAAGATGGCAGGATGGTGGATGGGGTTCACAAATGAGGTCACAAGTGGATTTGAGCAGCACTATGTAAATGACCCCTCCTATAGGATTTCAATGAGCACTAATCTGCCTGTATGACCTAGTCTCATCTCGCTCGCTCTCTCCCCTATTAACAAAGAGCCTCTGTCAGCGAGTTTTACTTTGCCGAGATGAGACGGAGAGAGGGAGATGGAGACAGGGTGGACTTACATACAAACACACACACACACACACACACACACACACACACACACAGTACAATAGAAGAGTGTTTTACAAAGAGGTGGAGATTGTAAAAAAAAAAGCCTAGTTTCCTCTGTTTCTTGTAAACTTTGCTGAAATGACAATGATGAGGCAAGTCCTAAGGTAAACAAACAGAGGGTTTAATAACAAACCAAAAAGCAAGGACTTGTATAAATGATGCAAAGTAACGTCTCTGGAAATGGAACTAGACTGCATAAATTGACACTTCCAGGCATATCCAGGGTTGTTATGCAACTTACAAAGGAATCATGACGCTGCATGATTTTTAAGAGTCACTGTATCAAACCATGCTTATGTGAGAGCCATGCATGTTTTCTCTCAGCTTAACCCACATTGCATTTGGCCGCACAAGCCAAACCCGTATGTCTTACGGTGAAGCTCTTATTTAGGGATGAAATCAGTTAAGAGCAGCTGTGTTCCACTTAAAAACTGGCATTCAGACATGATACTGATGCAAGATGAATCTGTAACCCTGACTCAGGAACCACAGGAAAGGATGAATTGAAAATGTCTTACCTATATGAGGATTCCCATCAAAGAGAGCGCCCAAAAGAAGAAAAGAAAATTTTAAATTAGTAGGCTGATTCCACTGTTGCATCAAATACAAGCACAAGTGACAATTAAAAAAGAATCAAAGTTTGCAAGGTATGTATCATCATTAATACTAAAATGCATGCTGATACAATTTCAATACTTTAAAAAAAATCATATTCCATCATTTTTAAGGGACAAGTGTTTTGTTGTTTTAGGGTAAGTGTCCCATCTTTGCATGGATGTTTCACTCGTTCGCAGCAGAAAATTCAAGGCTGGTGAAAAGATTCTAACCTGACGTCCGTCATTCCCCTTTCTTTGGATAAGCAGAATAATAATAAAACTACGTGCATGTGTGAAAACAGGAGCTCTGCATGTTTCAAGCCCCCAGGCTGCCACACTTCCCCCATTACTGCTGCCTTTTCCGCCTCTGTGGAGGCCAGATGAATCATTCCACTCAACCCCTGACCTTCAGCAGGGTGATACGTGACATGCAGTTAGTGGCAAATTAGCAGCTGAGAGCCTGTGGGCATGCCAAGACTGGCTGAGTCAGGATATTCCTATAGGACATGCCGGAGTCCAAGCCTTTAGGATTGAATGACCGAAGGTATTCATCTATAGTAATGCACGCCTCAAAGGGCTTGGTATTTAGCCTAAAAGTATTTAAGGGCAGGGGCATATAGGACATGTCAGTCAATCTTTCAATATACAGTGACCTACTTCTTTAGCTTGAGTTTGAACCTCAAAAGACTGGAACTGTATGCTAAATGAAAAGTAAGTGCACAAATCATTTGACAGAATAGAACAGAAAGGATATGTCATGATTTCTGTCAATAGATGCCATCCTGGCAACCTTTACTGGAAAGCAAGAGCTAATCTGACTCATTATGATTACAGTGCAGCAGCAGGCATATCAGCGATGCCTGTCTCTGGGCTTATTGTCCACGGAAGAACGAGGCACCAAAAGCCCCTCAGCAGGGCTTCTACATGTTGCCTTGGTAACCTATTATAGTCTTTTTTTTTAAAAACAAGTAAAAGGGAAGGGATGGCAGATTTGACATCCCATAATGAGTTGGCTGTGAATGGGGTTCTGTGGGGGGCTTCATTCAGAACCATGTGGACTGCCAACTTAATGTCCAAATATCCAACTTAAGTATCATTAAGTGGAGAGATAACTAAAAAATGAAACTGGTCAAATAGGACAATGAAATATGAGGAAGCAGCGAAACCTTCCTCCTTAGTGTGGCTGAAGAGTGGACGAAGTGGTAACGGGGTAAAGGAGCAGATGCACACTGTATATTTCAGACAAGTGCTGGAGGAGATGGAAGTTTCTGGGTTGGCACGAAGCAAACTGAGCCATCTAAGTGTGCCCACACAAAAAGCCTCAGCTCTGAGCCTCCAAGACAAAAAAAAAAAAAAAGAGAAGCTCTGTCACACTTCTGCTTGTGTTTTACACCCCCCTGCAGTTTCCATCTCCAGAGTGCTGACACGATTGGAAGTGTCCTCGCCAAAAGCCTGCATAGCTTTGATCTATACTGAACCAAATCAGCAGCGACATATTGATAAACCTGAACATGATCAGTATTTAAACACTACGGGGAAAACAAGTGTTAGATCTTACAAAACTGAGGTAAAAAAGGCACATTTAGCAAACATGTTGTCCTTGATTTGAAAGCTATGCAGTCCAAAACCGGACGACACAACTAAGAGAAATCTCAAAATTCAGTTCGTAATTTACCAGAACCTCTCAGGCAGGAAACAAACAGCAGGCCAAAGAATCGTAACGGAAGCTGATTCCAGGGCCCCGTGGCCTTGTAGGATGCTAATATGGAAATCCATGTCTGCTTTCTCATGGAGCAATCACAAGTGGAATATTTCTTTTGTTAAAATGTCTTCAACAACAGATTTGGTGTCACAATGACCAAGCAGCCATAACAAAGGAACTAGAAAAAAAACTTACTCTGCACAACCTGACAGAAATGGAGAAGAGCCATTGTGGAAAGTTAAAAAAACTGAGATAATTTTTAAATTTTTCTTCACGTTTTCTCTAAAGTGACTGCTCTTCAAATTCTTGCAACAGAGCTATACCTATGCACACAAGTTTGGCTATTGTTCATCTACAATAAGATAAAAAAAATGGCCTGACTGATGTGACGTTGGATATAAAGTGGCTCCAGAACCACTAGCTTCTCTGGAAAAACTGTGAATGTTGCAGAAAATTAGCACGTTTAACAAAATCATTTCTATCCTAAAAAAAAACAGGAAGCAAAAACCAACAAAGAAATCTATTTTTCATGGATGTTTTACTGCAAAAAAAACCCAAACAACTTCTACACTTCAGTATATACTGTAAGGATATCAATGCGATCATTGTCTTGCAACATGCCTCTAATGAGCCTTGTGAGGAGTTTTTAATGCTCTTGCAGCTATTAAACTGTGGTTCAGTGATGCCATTTCCTTTTCTGACTATGTTTTTATGGGGTATGGGGTGGATGATTTTTACTGTTCCTGTAATGCCATTTGCCCCAAAGGAAATCGCTTTTATTGTAGTCTAGGGCATTATGTCGTGTTTGAAAGCTTGTTTAAAATGTTGTGTAGAACATCCAGATGCATTTACAAGTATTTTGTTGTCTATAACTGCATGTTTGTGCAGATCTGGATCTCGACTGGGTTGGAATGTTGTATCTATTTGGAGCCTAAAAGCTATTTTTAACTTGTCGAGTTCAACAGCTTGCAGTTGTTATGGTAAGAAGAAGAAATTGGGTAGCTTTCTTTTATTTCAATATCTATATTGATTACTTATAAAACAATGTCTGGCCCTCATCTATGTCTCAGATAAGGACTAAAAAGGTTTTATGTATTTTCTACAGAATTTTTGTACTCGCAGGCTGGTGAAAAAAAACTGCAGAGGAAACCTTCCACCTTGCGTTCACGCGTTCCAGCTGAGGAGGTCCTAAGTGTGTGTTGAAGAGATACTCATCCCTTTTATTAAAGATTACAACGAATGGTTACTGACAGCTTGCTCTGTTAAAAATATGTTGGCTGCTGTTAATCATGCCTCTGTCCCGATCAATACCTTTCATAAAAGTCATGATGAAGATACAGAGCTGGGAGAAGGTTAAGAAAATGTCTCTAAAAACCTGATTGCTTAGACAATCATTGACTGTTTACAGTAGAGGAAAACCCTGACCATTCTTTCTTCATTTCTACAACAAGCAGGCCTCCTACAAATATAAAACAAGGAGCACATGAAGTAGATTAAAAAGAACGAAAGATTAGGAGCTCAATGAGACTCTAAGTGCTGATAATGAAAGAAATCCATTTCCTTTTTGCTTGAAAACTAAAGAATTAAAGAGCATGGCTGCTAAGCTGAAACTGTTTCACAATGAAATACGAGTCCACATCAAATAAATAAGTAAATGAATAAATTCTACTTCAGGATGGACAGAAAAGGGTTTTGTCAGGGATGTGACTTGCCCCAACAGAGATGCTGCGGCATGGCCAGAAACATAAGAAGGCAACACAATGGTGGTGAACTGAAATATTCTGGCGTTCCTTTGTTGCATGAGTCTCCCAAACACTAAAGGAAATATGTACTGGAGATTGTTTACTGCTGAGCAAAACTTTGAGGCTGCAAAAAGATTTCAAACGCTTGACTTTTCTAAGTCAATGTTTTCACTCTGTGCATTAATTGTGATCAGGCTTCCTGGTGATTGCAACTTACAAGCAAATCACACCAAATTGCAGAAATGCTGGTAATTCCGGCAGGCTTCTGGTTTGGGTGGGTTAGGAAATCATCACACTCTCATTTACAGCAGCATTCTTTATAACATAACCACTTATCAGCTACTTCATTATTCCATTTACTTATGTACTTATTGGGGCCAAATTAGCCTTGCTTTCACTGCAGCTGTAATGCTCTAATCAAATTATCTGTATCTCTGCAATAAAATATGGTTCGAATGAGAAGCAGTTGCTACCGTGACTAAATAGAGTCAAACACAGCATCAAGTGAACGGGAGGGTGCATTTACTGACACAGAGTTGTTGAAAACATGACACGTACACAAACTTAAGGCTTTGGTGTCTTTTAAAGTGACAAACAGAAGGCTGGCAGAAAGTTTGTTTGCGCTCTCATACTCATGACAGAATTTAACTTGAGTTTTACACAACCGAAAAAGAAAAAGCGACCTAGAATAAACATTGACTTATAAATTCTCCTTATCCTTACATAAAGAGCATGCAGGTGAAACAAACAGCCTCCTCTGATTCTCAACCTGCGAGGGCATTAACGCCACTTCATAGCAAAAGACCTTCACGCTTTTTCCCCAGGAGAAGAGGGCTCATCAATTTACTGATTAGGATTACAGGAGAAGCCTGATTCTAATCAGCAGAAAGAGCACTCCAGCATCGGGCCTTTTGTTGTATTTTTGAAGACTAATGACCGCGATCTCTGTGAAATTTTGATTTCTAAACAAACATATCAAGATTTTCCATTTTGATTCAACCCTGCATTTTTATGAGGCAAAAGAGACACTGATTGTTTTACAGGAAATTACCGCTGATAATGGCGGGTGGGAGCAAAGTGGTGGGTTGTGTGGGCAGGTGTGTTGCGCTCAAGGAGGATAAAATAAACACAGCGAGAACACATTTTCACACCCCCCTGCCTTTGTCTCTAGCATTTACACACAAAGCCCACGACAGAAACTCAATCCCAAGCAGACGGTACAATATGAACGTCCACTTTACATAACAATTGATATAAGCCCAGTCGTGGAATTCCTGCATGTCAATGAGTAGGTTTCCACACATAATCGCCTCCCTAAACTTTAACCGCTGCATCGTAATCTACTTCCAAAAAGAAGCCGAAGCTTTGCTGCCATCGGAATCAGTGAAGAACTTCCGCCTTTTTCTAAGAAGCATTAGCAAGATAATCTAGTCCTCTGACTTAAATCACTTGTTCTACTTAAAAGTTTTCAGCATCCATGTCAGAGCATCAAATGTTGTTTTCAGAATGTGGCTTTCACCTAATCTGGGTAAAGGGGGCACTGCTTACTTTGGGGGTGGGCAGGGTGCAGTGGTGGAGGGATCCCAGGCATTTCAGCTCTTAAGCCATAAATGGAACGGGCAGGGATCAGAGCTGCAGGGGAAGCTGAGAGAAGCAGCTCAGTGCTGGAGCCCATTGTTCTGCACTGACAGTCTATTCTCATCCAAGGGGAAAGAAAACAATTCCTTCTGCAGGGTAAGTGACCATAACAGAAACCCACATCACAATACAGTTCACCCCAGAGACGACCAATGCCAAGTGTCCAATCCAAAGCATACGCTTCCTACATGGTCACAATTGCTGTCATAAAAAAAGGGAGGAAGTGGAAAGAAAGGCATCCAAGTTATATTCAATTTTGCTACATGTCCCCTCCAAATAACAGAATTTTATCCAGCTTGTACATTTCTAGAGATTAGTTCATGCGAGGCACAACATTCCCATATGCATGTCACTATTGGAACCTCAGCCACTGTTATTGCATTTATGAACTGACCCGTGGCTTGATCATTATTATGAATTAGTTATTCAACTCTTAAATGCTTTGGGGCATACATAATGAGAGTAACTGTCCCATAGTCAGTGCTTTAAAAAACCTTGTATAAAATATTCAAATGTAAACGTGCTGATATAAACATGGGTGAAAGAGTAGTGACAAATCCTTCTGAAAAAAATCCCAAGTTGAGAGAATATAACTAATAACTTAAAGTCTAAAGATGCGCGTCACATATTTTGGCTTGCTGTCAATCAAGCAGCATCTCTTCTGGCATTTCTCAGTGTTTTCTTAGCTTTTTTTTTCTGTCTGTCTAAATGCAGCCTGTTTGTCAGCCCGTCTTGCCTGCTGTCAGTCTTTATCTCTTGGTCTCTGCCAGTTTGTCAATTTGTATTTCAGCCTGCCTCCTCTATCTGCCATTTTTTTGAGAATGAGGCAAAACTCGGTAAGGATGTTTGGTGAAGCAGAGAAAACCCGTGATGCATGACCCCGCCGCACAGGCTCCAACTGTGTGCTGCCAGTTGGCCTGCTCATTGTTTGCTTTTGTGTGTGACATCAGGCTGTGGGATGCACGTATTCAAAGCGAGGAGGTGATTTAGCGGATTAATGCCACTTCCTCTGCCACCAATACCACTGAATGTTAGAAGAATTGCTATAAATAGTGTTACTGGGAGGAGGCAAGTGTTGAGCAGCCGGATGCACACCTCTCAAGAAAAGAAAACAGTCTAATTCTGATTAGTTTTCTGCAGAAATAAGCATGCTGTAACTTACTCTAGAGGAAAAAAAAGAGAGAGAAAACTTAACACATAATTCAACTTTAAAGGATTTTTGATCAGAAATGAAAACATTTTACCCCAAATTGCTATTGTGTTACTTATTGTACCACACAGAGAGTGTGTTGTTATTGGCCCACAGAGATAGCAGCCTCTGCGTTTGTAAGAATCCGAGCAGAAAATGAAGCTCATGGTTTATCTACTCGTTTATTTCTTCAACAAATTCACTGAAACAGGCAGCTTTAGGAATTAAGAGGAGAGGAACACGCAAGCCCATATTTATTTGAAGAACAGTCATTAAATCCTAGAGGTGCAGAGAGGGTTGGCAACACTTACTGGTGTGTGCGGTTGCAACGCTGACATACTGATGCTAACGAGCCAAACTGCTGTTCGGAGGGTAATGTGAATCACTTGGTCTGGAGATTTCTTACCAAACATCAGCTAATGGTAGCTGACAACAGCTATTAGGCATAAGCTAATGGATTTTTTTATCTGTTTTGGCAAACGTAAAACTGTGAACAGTTGCAAAGTGAACATTTGTATCAGATGCTGAAGGGCTGATTAAAAGCAGTAAATGATTAAGAGGCCCGCTAACTTTCAGAATTATGTTATGAACCATGTTAGACAAATAAGACAAAAGGATTAGGGTACTTTGTGGATGTGGAGACAAGAAAGTACTCTATTGTGTGGACCAGCATGCACAGTACATGGAACAGAGTTTTGACTATATTTTAGATGACATCCTATCATGTCAAACTAGAGACTATACATCCATTGGAAAGGCTTTCTTTCACACAAAAAAAATTCTCATGGGTTAGCAAAATAAACAGGAGTTAGTTTGGCACAGCATTCGTTCAAAGATCTGCTGACATAAAATCTGTAGCTTTGTGGTTAACCCACTGTGGATGAACCTGCACCAAGAGTGAAATTTATCAGCTGTGAACAAAGGGTGACCCCAGGTAGACACATGAGCCTCCAAAAACAAAACGTTTCATTAAAAGTCAGAGCTACACCCGGAGGTGAACATACTGAGGGCTTTGTTCAACTGTAAATGCTAATTTTGTGGCCGCAAAACTAGCTTACGCTCAAAACGGTGAACCATTTCACACAAATTCTCAGTTTATATTGTATAACTAACGGCCCCTAGAGTTCATTCACTCTGTGTATTTTAGGTAGATTTCAATGGATGAATTGAATGATGTGCTGCAAAGTTAAGCTCAACATAAACAATGTTGACCAGACTTTCGTCTGCAGAAACCACAGAAATTCGAACCGTTGGAGCTGTAATGATGTGAGAATCAGGCTCTAAAGTGTAAAAAAAAAAGAAATGTTTCGGGACAGACTGAACAGCTACAGTGAAATCTCTTCATCCCAGTGTGAAGTTACTGTAGAAGTCAAGTAATAAGTATGAAAAGAACTGTTAACTCTAGCTTGCACACAGGTCAAAAAACAGCAATTAGTGTGATGAAGTCGAGTTATCCACAAAGAGAATGTCTGGATTGATCCACTAATGATGGGTTTGACTAGCTGGCAGTACCCCATTTGGAAATTGCTAATGTCAGCTTAACCTCCTCAGAAAACCAAACAGTGAAGGAAACTTTTTTTTATATGTATTGTTGCAGATCTTTATTGCCATGTTATCCGCTTTAGCACTGCAGCAGCAATGCAGAGGTTTAAACAAATATTCTCTTTGATCGGCTGTAGATTGAAACGGCTCTCTGATTGCTAAGCATCTCTTTCTGTTTGTATTAGCACCGGGTGATATAATAAACTCCCACACTGCTCATGTTTTCAGTGCAATGTGTGTACACAAGGTTTGCGCAAAGTTACTTCTCCAGATTCAAAATAACAGGTATCACCGCCTGTAAAGTCTTTGCATCCAGCTAAAACCTTTTCATTTCCGGTTTGTACAGTCTTCACTGAAAGGTGTCTGCTTTGATGAGATTTTTCTGTCCGTCTTTTATTTTTTCATGTTTTATCTATTTGTTTATATGTCAAGGACATTGCATTTGTTCATAGACGCTTTGTTCAAGGGATTTGTGGCTGCATGATGTCATGCAAACAGTGTGTAAAGCTACTTCTCAACTCCAGGGACTGGAGCCTGTCATACAGTAGCAGCTACGACATCAAAGTATGGTAACACTGTGCAGGTCACCAGTCCATCACAAAGAATTTGCCCTTTCTCAACTAAATCTAATCTTTTCCTTCTCGTAAAAAGTTCCCTATGCTACTGTACATCCATGACTTTAATCTTCGTTCACATGAATATTGTAAATTAATCGGCCAATTTAAGATCAATCCAAAAAAATAGATAAAACTTAAGGCTGGTTTAGATGTTTACATGCAATCTTATGATGGTCAGTTTAGTGGTGTGGACACAGGAGAAGCTTTTTGGCAATAATTCCTCCCTAAAAGGTGATGTGTGGGTTACGGGACAGCGCTTTGATTTGACTTAGAAATCTTAGAAAAGCAGCTCTCAGAGTTTTCTTGGCTCTCAAGACTTTAGAATGACCTCCACTTTTCCTGTTAACTGAAATCTCCTAATTACATTATGAGGAATGTACCTGAAATCATTTGCTCTCTTTGTGCAGACCTCACCCAGATCTGCAACATTTATTTCAATTTTCCAAACAGTTTGCAGTTGCTTATGGAACTTGGAGCTGCTGCCAGACCAAATGAACCCTTAGACATGACTCACATTTCTCAGGGCACCAAACCTCTGTATAGTTTTTTTCTTTTTTCAATCAAAAAATTGCACAAAGCAAAAATGGTATACTGAAATGTGAAGACAGATGCCATGATTTCTTGTTGTTATACAGTGAAAATGTAACTAATGACAGTATTTTTACTGCTTGTTGGAATAATTTGCAAAATAATCAAATAAATAATGAATTGTTTTACTTCATTATCTGCAAACTTACTTCCAAAAGGCAGTCGAAAACTACATTATGTTGTTTTTTTTTATAAATCTCAACAAATTAGGAAAAAGTAGAAAAGCAAGACCAGTAAATCTAATTTTATTTAATCTCCATAACTTTGGTAAACCAGCCCATTCACTTCATGGTTCACAGAAACCAATGCTGAAATATTTCCAAGCCCATTTTTACATATAAACAGAACACACACACATACACACAATCAAACTGTGCTTTCAATACTGGGTGCGACAAACCACACAAGACAAAAAAATGCACCTATAAAATGCCCTAGGTGCATCAAGAACATGCAAAACGTTTTAGGTGAGCGTGTTTGCGTGGGTGTGTTTGAGGAATGTAGTAACTTCTTGGTAATTAGGGTTCAGATCCAGGTATGTAGAGCCGCAGGGCAGCCGCAGTGGGAAAGTCAGACAGACACACACTCAGAGCGTTTAGTTTGGCATAATCCCCTTTCAGACGCAGCCGCTACAAAAGCACTCAGGTAGGGACATATCGACACTGGTGTGGTCTCCATGATCAAACCTTTCAGCGTAGTCCTGCCCTCATGCCTTGAAAATGGACCAATTAGAGATTAGAGGGAAAGAGGGGGGGTTGAGAGTAAGTTGCAATGCGTTCCATACACCTCGCTGGCAGCAGCTTCAGACGGAGTAATTACACACTTTCCTTTCTGTCTCTCTAACACTCATACACTCAGCTATCATGCCTCACTCATCTCTCTACACCCCGGCATTACATCACTTAAACACAGGCCAAGATAATATGGGCTGACACGAAGCAAACTGTACCTACATGTGGGGCAATTAATCTCCGTTGTAGGTAGTAGGACTTAAACTCTCCTGAGATTGCTCAGTCCCCTAAAGAAATCCTCCACTAAGTTGCAGTTAACATCGGGAAGGCCAGCAAGGAGAAAGTGTCTCAACCCTCATCATTCTGATTTATTGAGCATGTCTGAGCCCCATGCTTTGCAGGGAACAGAGTCCTCATTCATTCTTAACTGTATCTTCATTGAAAGAGGATTATTTTATCCACTTAGGGGCAACATGTGGAAGCAGGGCTTTCAAGAAATCCAATTGTTACCTTGCACCTGCAAAGGGGTTCATGCTATACAGTTGTATTATTTCTTATGCACACAAACGTAAATTACACACTTAAACACTTGCTAAGCTGAATATAAAGTATCTAATTCATCAATATTGTAATCTTATATTCAGAAAAGACATGTAACAGAAACTATTTGTCAAACAAATTGGAAACATGACCTTTGAATCCACAGAGGTGTTATTTTTCTTACACGTGTGATGGAGTAGGGAAACAACAAACACCTGCAGGACCTGCAGGACCTCAAGGACCGGAGATTGACTATGCTGTATGAGGTGATTAGTTGATTGACGTGAAGGTGATTTATAGATACTTATCTAGGTAAGCGTACTTTTAAAAAAAAAACGAATAAAAAGACAGTTCAGTAAATTATGAAAATAATGGTGAATGATGTGTGATCGTTAGAATTACTGATGCACACTGCTTAAACTACCCTTTCAGCATGCAGAATTGTTTTCTTAAAATGATGACATTATGCTTGAACATAAAACCAAAAAGCAAAAACATGGTTTAATGTAACACTGTTGGCCTCCGTGGTAACTTTTAACAAAGCTCATCTAGTTTGTGACCTCTTGAAGCTGCATGTGAGTCAGGGGTATTTAAACTTCTTGAGGGTTTGAGTCGTAAAATTATGGTTAAATTAATCTGAGGTTCACGGTAACAGAGCAGCTATGTGGACATCACAAATGTAAAGTCCACCATAATTTGCCCCTTTCAGAGAGGAAATGTAATGATCCACTTCAGAACCAATAGTTAATAACAAGTGTGTAATAAAAATGATGTAGAGGGGGAGAAAACATGAGTGTGGGTGGTTATTTGCAATTGTGTTTGCAATCTGGATCCTGACACACAAGCATATGTTCCGAGCCGCTCTCTTGTCATTTTTAGTCTCCCCATCTTGTTAGGGTACTTGATATCTTCATTTTCAGGATAACAGGGTCATTATTGTGCACATAAAGGGTAGCCGTAGCAAAGGCTCCTGCTACAATGGGACTTCTATAAGCCTTTACATCATTTTGTGATAAAAACAAGCCGCTGCTTATGCATTCTGAATTCACCAGAGCCAAGAAAGAGGCAGTGAATAGATGTGTAAAAAACAAACATGTTTACTGCTGCAACTGAGCGCCAACCGTCTCTGTTTGCTGCTGCTGACAAGATATCTGCCTTCTTTTTAGTGAACCATGGAAAACAGCTGCGTGCTTGAAAAGCTTGACTTCTGAAGTACTTGAAGTGTTTTCTTTTTGTTGTTTCTGGCAAAAAAAACCAAAACAAACAAGTTAAATTAAACCTGCTTTCCTCTGTATAGATGGGATTTTTGCATAAATGGCCAATCAAAATTTTCCATTTTGATTTGAATATTAAACGTTAATAGCAAAAGTTAAAATATTTTTCCTCACAAAGCTGGAAGCCAAAAGAAAAATTACGGAACAGACTAGATTAAAGAGTCAAAGTCTGAACACACACAACGATCAGGGATAAAGCATAAGTGAGAAAAAAAGTCAAGTTATTATTGATAAAGCAGCCTGTAGTCTTGTGTGATCCTACATTATGTGTGTAATGTAGACAGGCTGTCTGGAAGCTGCTGGAACCTTGGACCAGAATAGCTCTAATAATGCATCTGTCATGAATGTATGTCACCAGGACCCGGTTCCTCAGCACAGCGGAAAATTAAAATGGCCCTGATGACTTACTGAACTGCTTTATTTAAAGTCGTTAGCCTGACTGTCTTACTTTAAGTGAGCTGGCTAACAACACAGAATCTGAACACAGCCAAGGAATCAAAGTAGCTAAAAAGATAGCTGACCATGAAACAGTAGGAACAAGCCCTCTTAGTTCTACCTACTAAAATGAGAATGTCAGCTGTACATGTAACAAATGCTGCTTTCCCACATTTGCACATGTTCCCAAGAGACGGGTGGTTCAGTCTTTTAGACGGAGGAATAGACAGACAATTTCTGTCTCACAGTTTAAAAAAAACAGAAAAAAAAAAAAAAAAAAACAAACATAAGTGACCAAAGTTCTCTTTGCAGTGATAACATTTATGGAAACTGCATGGAAGGGCTTTTGCAGGTATCATTTCTGGCCTAGCAGGAGCAAAAGTGTGCAAAACATATTACGAAATGTTCCACGATATACTTTCAACAAATGTTAAAGTAATCACATGCACTTTAAACAGAACGGTATAAAATGTTAAATAGATTTGACATGGGTAAAATTCACCACCCACTGAGAACCACAAGGCTGCACGCTCCATTTCATTATGCAGGATGAAAACAGCACTAAAGCTTTGCTTTTTGGTGCAGCAGCATGAAGGCTGTGGTGTCAAAGGTCAATGAGATAGCCATCAATCCTCTGCCGCTTCCCAAAAAGCTGGTGCTTGCAGTTTATGCTTAGCAAAGACGCTTAAAAATTCCCCGAACAAAGATGGTTTTCAAAGCATTCTGCAATGAGAATGTACATGAGACGTTCAAGATTATGGTTATTTGACCCATCCTGCTCCGGAGCTTCACAGAACCCGGTTTTCTTTCACGCAAACAGCAACTCTCCATGATAATTGACTTTCCCCGTCCTCTCAGGACAATAGAGGTGGTCCTTGACTTTTATATGACTTCCCCTTTATGAGCCCTCAGTTGATTATTCCTTTAAGGAGCCTTTAATAAAAACTAAGCAAACAGGGTTGGAAGCAGAGCAAATGGAAGGCTGCTATGAGAGGCTTTATCCGTCCTTGTGGCCAAATGCCAGCCCTATAGGAAAGGATGTAGATGATGAGGATATTTCCCAAAAAACAGAGACTGAGTTGAAAGCTCAAATAAGTCTGTTGCTGTAGTATTCTGCTACTCAATAGAAGTAAAAAGCTCTTCTTGTAGGAAAAAAATGACAGAATGAATTCAAATATTGTTATTCTGAGCTCACAGTTTGTGCTTGGAATAACATCATATGCATGTGTAAAATATATACAAAATAACATAACTAAAATAGGAATTATATCAGATTGAATGAGATTTAGAAAGCAGATTTTGTTTTTACCTAAACTTCACTGAAGTTGGGAGTTGTCTGTTCTGGCAATGGTGCAGTGGGAAGAGCTTTGATTTGCTCAAATTATTTTTCTTTCCAACACTTGGCAGAAATCCAGCGCAGCTCAAGGGCCGACAATAACCCGATGGGCCAACAGAGGGTCATCTTAAACTAAACTCTAATTTCCTGCTGGGTGAGAGTGTCAGGATATTAATCAAGATAGGAAGAGTGAAACGGAAAGTGAGGTTAGTCGTTGTCGTCTGATGTGCTGAACTTCCTCTATTTTTGTTAAAGAAAGTTAATAATACAGCCGGTTAAAGGCTGTCATTCCTTGTGCAGCTTGCCCTGACAGACACAACAACTTTGGGGTTTACTGCATTTTTGGCATTCTTAAGACCGGTTGAGCTGTGAGCCTCTCACAACTATCACCTAATGCATTTGATCAGCTGCTCTGTAAGGTCACTTAAAGGCCTTGAGGAACCAACAACTTCACATTCTGACCCTACCTAAACACCCACTTAGCCCTTTATGACCTCCATAAACAGTGTGCCAATCTATTTACAACCCTTATTCCCTCTGCATGATGCCCAGCATTTTATCTCCCACCCATCAGCACAATGCTGGACACTTGCCTCCACAGCCCTTTTCAATAGACGGAAATTGGGAACGTAAAACAGAGCAGTAGTGAAAGGACATGTGGCTCCATCAGCTTCCATACAAACAATGGAGAATCTCTCACTGTTTAGCTCCTACTTCCTCCCAACACACAACGCCAACAATGAGGCGCTATCATGACCGTCTGTCTCCGCTTCAACCAGTACCAGGACGAGACCAGGACTTCCTCGTGTAGGTTGGAGTTGAGCTGATTCAACGGGTTGGAATTAAAAGGACTACTTCTCCGATGAAATAAAGAGAATTAAATGCTAAAAGTTCACTGGAGCAGAAAAGGCAATAGGGAAGAACAGAACGGCAAACGGGGTTAAACATAATCAGAAGTCCCTTCCAGACATAAAGGACTTTATTAATCTGACAGCAATTAAATCCTTGGATGTTTTGTATGAATGATAATAGCAGTCATTTTTTTGAACATGTAACAATGGCAGTCATTCAAATATATATTTACATTTTTCCATTAAGGAGAAAATTTTATTTAATATGGCTTAGCAGTCAGGAAGCCACTGGATACGCAGTGTGAGGTTATATGAGGATAACATTCACACATATGGCACACTTCACCATTAGTGTTTTTTTTGCAATTGTTTCCCCACTGTCACTGACATTAACCGAATACACAGCACTTTTGTATGTTATCAGCCACGTTTGCAGCCTCTCCTCCCTGTTTGACACACACACGGTGGTATAAACTTTCAAATACATTAAACTTCCCACAAAAAATAAAATAAAAAAGGATATCAGTAGCCACCTATCATACCACCTGTTTAACAGGTTTAAACATGTAAAAAGGCTAAATTTACAAATGACCTATCTACCTGTCTGTTTAAAAAAAACTAATTACAAAGAATCATGGCTTTCTCTGTCAGCGTCACAATTATGTCTTGGCATGTTTTTGAAGTGCACAAAACAGAAAGTTGGCTAATTAAATATCTCTGAAAACTTTGAAAACTTCTTTCCAGGCCAGTTGGATAACTACAAATATTATGAGATGATAATTAGTGTTTGATATGATTTATTTATGAAAAACCTAACTCATTTGCAAGTCTTAAAATGTCTACCCCGTTTACTATGCATACCTACAAATATACAACATTTCCTAATCCAGTTAAGTAACAGTATAACACCTCCTACACCCCAACATATGTGCAAGTTCAAGCTTTCTCCATCTACATATTAAAAGTTGCCTATGTAACCTGAACTGGCAACCACACTTACCAGCCACTCCACCTACACATTATTTGGCAAGCTTAAACATCAGAGAGATTTAACAGTGACCAAAACCCATTTGCTAACAGAGGGAGAGACTATAAATATCTTCACACAGTAATCATTAAAGGAAGCTTTGTTCTTTTGGGGAAAACATTTGGGAAAGCAAACCAGCTGTCAATAAAAACTTGCTCTCTGCATAAATTTGCTGCTCTTTGGAGACAAAAACAAAAAGCACATTTGATAGCGTAAATAATGGCAGACAAGTAGCGCTTGTTACATCAATTTATGAGGTCTTATGAACCTAACTTTTAAAGAATCCAGAGACTGCAGTGGAAGACGACACGCTAACCAGGAGCACTGTTTTCTCTGCTTATATTGTTCCCTGATGAGAGATCATGATATGTGCAACCCTCAGCATAAGTGTTTGTTTACATCAGAAGAAATAATACTCTCGCTCTCAGACAAGGGGTCTCAGCGGCTTTGATAAGGATCATGGGTATTTATTACACCCAGTAGAGCCCTTTCACTGAATTGTTTGATAATGGGTTGTCTCACTAGAGGACAGACAGCACACACAAGAGAGAATTTTCAAATCGTAGTGTTTGTACTGTCAATGGATTAGCTCGCTGACAAAAAATACAACCCTGTTGTACAACGATAATGAAAAAACACATAATGTAAGGAATCCCTCCACTGTGAGCCCAATTAGCGTTGAAATGTGGCTGGACCTCTTGTTTATGTCCTCTGAGACTGACATTGCATGTCCTGTAATTGCCCCGAGTCTGACTCTCTGTCCTCAGCCCCTGCTGGAGGTGACATCTTGTCTCAAGGGCACAAAGAGGGTTGATAACAGACCAATCACAGCCCAGTTAGTCAAACTCTATCAGCTGGTCACAACTCCATCTCCCACACCTCTCTGTCTTCCTGAGGAGCAAAGCACTGGGATGACGCCAGTTCCAAACTACAGGGTTACGCACACATGCATTCACACATAAACAGAGCGAGGAAGACTGAAAGACCTTGACCTCCTCATTCCTCTCCAGAGCCTGAATGCCAAAGCTCCGGATCTGAATAAATACAGCCTTCAAAAGGAGAGATAGTTTAACCCCTCTGAAACCAACGCTTTGTTTCAGCTCTGATCTGACAGTTAATCCCTCGCAAATCCCAAATCTCCGAAGGATTCACTGTTCGCCAAAGTGGTAAAAATACACAGAGAAAAGGAGCTTAAAAACATGCAAATGTCCAAACAAAGCTGTTGTAAAGCGAGCAATAAATACTGTCAGCGATATCAAAGTGTAGTTATTAGAAAAAAAATGAATATTATGCAGAGATAAAAGTGTGAGATATTTCCATTATAGTATTAAAACTGTATTTTTAGGAATCTTTTGCGCTGGGATGGAAAGGGACAACAACAAAAAAAAGTCAATACTACAAACCCACATGCAGAAATGCACAAACAATCCCTATGTCACACTCATAGTCAGGATTTCTCCTACATATGAGGCCATTTGGCAGAGAAATCTATGTACTTCGCCACAAGTTCACAGATTTTCAAAGCACACACAATTACTCTGGACAATTATTTCCATCTTCCTGCCTTAGGCCTACTCAGCTTCTAAAAAGGACTGAAGTAGCAGGCTCAACATCGGTTGTATAAAGTATGCAAGTTCTTAAGTGTAACAAAAATTAATACCCAGTGATAGCTGGAGAATGTGTTTTCATCATGACTAAGCATCTTCTGTGTACAGTACCACATAATTGTTACTCCAGAGGCACTGTCAGGCAGAATTTTTGGCTGCTGCTCTGCAGAAGTGCACATAGAAAAGCTGAATAGCATGCAGAGGGCTCTGTGTCTGCGTCCTCAGTGGCCTGCAGATGCTCCAGTCACAAACCACCTTGTGTGTAAACAGCAGTAATTCAGCGGAGCCCGCTCAGCTGGTAGGCATATGATTCAAGCACTTCTGAAGAAAAAAAATCTGTGAAAACAAGAGGCCCTCTCAGTCTAGCTCCTCACAGGACTACAACAGCATACCCAGCTGGGCACTCTTCATCTGCTGCCCCTGCAATCAACAGTCCCTCACCCATTCATCAAGGTGAAGAGCTGGGACTTGCAGGCCTGTGGGCCTGGTTGATCCACCTACAACGAATGCCAAGAGCCAGGAGACAAGTGGGGTCAGAGTAGATTAATAATCAGCGTAAATCTTTTTGCCCCTTAGAGAATCACAGACATAGTCAAAGCTCCTCAGGATCTTGCTCTACTCTTTCTCTGCTTATTGATCTGCAATTACTTCACTGTCATCATTCACCAAGACAGCAACCACTCAGTTTGTGCAAAGTGCAGCATGCTGCAAATGTTTGGGCATCATGCTGGGATTCACCTACAGCTCAGCTTTCTATTTAATGTTGGCCTCTTACACAAAGCAGCAGAACAGCATCCAAGCATAAGCAGGTGACTTCCCCCTTGTGTCATCAAACCATGATGCAATGAAAAACACTTTGAAAATCATTAAAATGAAATTAAAAAGTCCTCAAGCACAATAAATTGATATTTTTTTCCCTAAACATCTCATGTGGTGCAATTTTTATCACCTCTGGGCTGGATGGGATGGTGTTCTGTGTGTATAATGTGTTTTTGGTACCATTTGCGTGTTATGACAAGTATTACCTTATTAGAATATGGAGGTTTGGCGAGGTTGATGCCATCTCTGATAAGTTTATCCCTGATCATAATCTTCAGCTTCAGTTTGGGGTAAATGACCAACTCCCTCCTGTTGCCCAGCGTCAGGTTCCTCTGTGCGCCCATGTACCCGCCGTTGCGTCCAACCCGATCACCGTTGGGCTCCGTCCAGGACTTGGACCCCCGTAGTTTTGACTCATACTCCAACATGTGACTGCTGCAAATATCAGCTACCGGTGGCATCGGCTCAAGGGTGAAGTACAGTCCACTGGCCGCCTCTTTGGCTTCCTCCTTCAGTCTTCTCACCGCGTCGTGAATTCTCTGCCTATGGTGAGGGATGTACACGCCGATGGCATCAAGGTCGGGGTCTCCTATTTGTTTGCAAACCTCCAGATCATCATATCCATTATCCACGAAAGACTCGACGTACTGGGAGAGCTGGAGAGTCTTCAGCCACTCGTAGACGATGACAGGTCCGTTGCTTGTCATTTTTGGTTGTTGCCAAATCGGCTACAACTTTGGAGAAAGAAGAGACCGAAGTGATTGTTACTTTCCCATTTGGCGTTTCAGACGCATTACAGGTTGTCAGTGACAGCGTGTTTTCTCTGAGTGTTCGGGGTGTCCAAAAGCTGGAAAAAATAGTATGATAAAAATCATAGCAGATACTTGCTTGCCATGCCCAACCTAATTACATCACAAAGACTATGAAGACCTTGTCTGATACTGTCCCAATGAGCAAAACCTGTCCATATTTAGCCACGAAGACCCCCTGAGCTTCATCTAAGACAGCTTTCAAATCCCACACGTTTCTTTAAGGCTCGATCTCAGCAGCCCACGTTGGCTTGCTGTGCGCAATTACGCTTCCTCAAATGATCAAATGCCTCAAACTACTGTCATTCAAATTGCTTAATCTGATTTAACCCGTTACGCACAGCATGTTTTAACATCCCCGCTCTGCCCTGGGGTCCTCTATGTCGACAAATGCCAGTGAAAGAAAGGAGAAGGGGATGGGAAAAAAAAAAGATAAATCCCAAAAAATGTCGAACGGGCTTCTAAATGACAGAAAGTCTGCAACAGACGATTGACTGCAACCGCAGGGATCCGCGTCCAACCGCTTCGTCTATGCGCAGTCCAGTTCCTCCAGCCGGCACATCACCACACTGAAACGGCAGCCAACATGCTCTCTGCTGCTCCTCCGCCGTCCACGCCCCCCCTAGATCTCACATTTAAAAATAGTGATACGAGTCCTTTTTCGCCTCTCAACTTGTCGCGCAGACTTGTGGCATTCACTTGGCCACCACGTTCCTTCTGACTTGTCAAAAGTTGCACCGATAGGAAAGGATATCAAACCTGTCGCTCAGTGCACAGGGATATTCTTGCTGCTGGTTTAAGGGGCATTATTACTCCCCTACGATGTGATTTCGTCCAGCACACCTCTCCCTTTCTCTCCTCTCGCTCGTGTACACACTCTCACTCACTCATTCAGCATTTCCACGCTTTACTTTCTCACCACGCATGAGCTCCCTCTATGTGGGGACTTGGGAACTGAACATTTCAGCATCACAACAGAAGTGAAGTGCTGCTCATCCATTACATTTATGAATAGATGCTTTTTCCTCTCAGAATTTGAAAGCATGTTTATGAAACTCCTGCGCCATCAGTATTAATATGAGACAAAGTCAAACTGAAAAGAGATGGGAGAGAGAGAGAGAGACAGACCTAACGTTGCTTGGATAAGACTTGTCTGCCCTGTCCAAATGGATGCCAAGCTGACCACTGCTGATGCGTGCTTTATCAAATATGAGTTGACAGCTTGTTGGGGGTCAGTTTGATACAATCACTATCTCAGCTCTAAGCTGGAAGTGATTTGCCTCATCCCGTCATGACATGCGGCAGGGGTAAAAAACAAACAGTCCAGGCAGGGAGGAGGTGGAGAAGCATATCAAACAGCTTTCTTTTGGGTAAGCAGCAGGAATATGCCAGAAATGCATGTCAGAATGTCAGAGGAAGAGGTGTAAGGCTGTGTCAGTCATTTATCATGTTGCCACTCCAATCACACAAGAGCAAGTTGACATTTCCTGTGATTTACCTGTCGGGTGCTGTCAGCGTAATTACTCAGAAATGCTCTATTGTCCTTCATCTTTTGTTGAACAAACTGGTTTAACTGACATGAGCAAGGGGAGTCAATCGTGGCCACAGTCGGATATGACACATGAGAGTTTGCCGTGCGACGTCACACACATATTCCATATTATTCCTTTAGGGATAAGTATTTTATTCCATTCGATCTACAGTCGTACTTCATGATAGCCTGGGATACAGTTAAACGTAAAAAAAAAACAGAACACATGGATGTAAATATTTTAAATCCAATGTGGAGAAAGAGAAAAGTATAATTGTCCTGTAGACACATATGTGCTGCTTCTTTACATCAATAACCAGTAAACAACTATTTCATAAAATGCAGAGCTGTGAGTGTGGCTTAATCTCAGTGTGTGGTTTAAAGTCTTCACATATAATTTGTATACAGTTGCTTTGGGGTCTCTTTGGCTCCGGACATCTAGGCTGCACCTTTCAAGACCTCAATTTTGAAACCCTTTGAAGCAGAGAATGACTTCTGTCCACCTAAATGCAGAGGCACCATGAAGGTCATGGATGCCTGCTTTTTTGGGCAAGGCTTTCAGAGGTGACTATCTGTCAGCCCCAGACAGATATGTTGACTCCTCTGCTGGCAGCACAGCGCAGATAGAAAAAAGCCAATATGAACAGTTCATGCTTTGAAATGAATTTTGGTTGTGAAGTGGAAACGAAGAAGTACGTTGGCTATTTACAGTATGATTAAAAAATGAGCAGATTCTTTTTCACATCATTTCAGCTTATAATTCTACTTTTAACCGCCAACTTCCATCTTGTCAGAGCAATAACAGATTTGAAACAACATTTTTTGAGCGAAACTCTTTGTTTACATGGATGTAAATATAAAGAATAATAATCAAAAGTATCTTTATTCATCATTTCATCCTGAAAAAAAAATTAAAGGCAAATACTTCATTTTACGGGTTTCAGTTAAGAAGCTTTATCCCTGCTGGCTGGTGGTCTGGGGCACCTGGTGAACCCTAGTTTAGCCTTCTGGTATTTTAAATCAAGCAACAAGGACAGAGCTTTATCTGCCTTTTAATTACAAACGGCTGGCTGGGCCGTAGTCTCCAGGGAACAGAGGTGAACCAAGCGCGTCGGAGCAGCTGCCACTCTGCTGGCAGCTCAGTATCAACCTAAACATCCCCAAACAGGGAGGAGGAAGGCTGGAGCGCAGGGTTAAAGCAAAGGTTATATTTCTTAACATATTAACTACAGACATCTGCCAATCACCACACACAATCTGTAAGTAATAGGAGCAGGTCAGCTGTGTATGTTAGCATTCCCTCCAGAGTGATAAAGGTGATTCCATCAATCAAACACATCTATGAGTTGCAGCTGGAGTGAACTTCTTAACTTCTTCTGAGGTCTAGTTTAATAAGGGCAGTGGGTAGTGATGGACAGATGATCTCACATCAGACAGTAATGGTCATTACTTTGAGTGGAACACACAAGTAGAGAAAACACAAATCGACTTGGACTTCGTTAAACTCCAGCCCCATTTCAAAACTGCAACCGTTCTTTGTCGATTCTTGTAGCCCATACACAGAGTAAAAAGTCTGTGACATCCTCTTTAATCTGCTCAAAACTCGATTATAAGCAGGCATCCATTCATAGCTCAAAGCCTTTTACAAGAAGCACAACAGTGGGCACTTAAAAGAGGTGAAGTTTCTGCAGAACAAATGAAGAGAACCACAGCAATTAGAGCCCTGCTAATTAAAAATCACTATTTTTACAAATCAGCCTGTTGAATTTAATTATGTTTATTGTCCCAAAAAAAAAGTCCCAAAACTCATAATAATAATGAGGCTAATGAGTTGCAAACATTTTGGCATGAGCAGAGAGAAACCTCTTTCATAACAGGTTATAAATTAATTTCTGTAAATGGGTCAGGCTGCTTTCATAAAATCATGTGCCGAATAAAGCCCCACGGCAGAAGCCCCAGCTAAAAACAAAAATGTCAAATCCCACAATGACACATAGCAGGTTAACCTGAGAAAGAAAGCTACTGCTTCATGATTTTAATCCACTATCATGGAGAGTAAACCCTAACTAAAGAGAATTATCGGGCAATATGACTCCAGTTATTGCCTTTGGACATGCTTTACTAAGAGCCGAGGAAGCGGCACGAGAGATTTGGCAACTCAAAGACATCAACATGCCCACAGGACTGCCACTTATTTCCTAGTCGGCTGAAGTGACCTGCTATCAGAGTCAACTAGAGTCTATATGATTAGTATGGATGAGCATGCAGCAACCGAGTACAGGAACATGAGTGGATTATGTATATATGCAAATTTTTGACACCGGGCCATAAGTAATTTAACTGAGCAGTAACATGATGCACTCTTTTTCTACTTCCCATTGTTGGATTAGTGATATAATCTCAGATTCCATTGGCTAAGCCTTAGAAAAATTTTGTTTTGGATTTTATCTTCATGTTTTATTTTCAAACTACTTTTTAAAAAAAAAGAAGACATGCACACAAATATGATTAATCAAGAAGAAAGAAGAAGAAGAAAAGTAAGAAATACCTTGATATAATTCAGTAGGTCCAGATTTGTCTGCAACAAGGCTCTCTTTCCCTTTCTCTTTTTTTAAACTAAATAAAGCAGCGTTAACACTTACCCAGTAACCCAAAACGACCACTTTGGCCTGAGTGGCCATATATGGCAAGTTTGAACAAGACCAGGCTCTGCCTACTCTCTTTTAAATACAGATACAAGGACTATGTAGAGCAGTAATGGAGAATCCTGCCCTGCAAAGACTGCAGTCCTGCAAGCTTTCGATGGCTCCCTGTTCCGACACACCTCATCCCAATCAGTGACTCAGGATTTTCAATAAGGTGTGTTGGAGCAGGGACATATTGAAAGTTTAGAGGATAAGAGCCAAGATTCCCCACCACTGATCTGAGAGGTCAGAGTCTGGCTAGCAGGCTTGATGATCCTGACAGATATTGACAAAAGGCATTTCCAGCAAGCAAAATCAACTCATGATCTAACCTAAGAGCACAATTGCACCCAAAGGTATTGGGTTATTTCTTTAAAATTACCGTCCTGAGGATCCTAAAGATCAAGAATGTTTCAACATTGAACACTGATGCATTGCAGCAGGCTCGTATTAAAGTCCTAAGAGCCAAAGAAAGACAAGGCAATAAAGACTTAAATGACATGTGTGTGCCTGTGTGCATTTGTGCTACGGTGCGCTAAAAGGAAGGTTTCAAGCTGATGATAAATGAACCGTCATGTGACTTCAGAGAATGTTTCATAACAATCCCTTCAGCAATGCAGCGATGCAGAAAGCCCAATTAATAAAGATTAGCTCCTTTCCACAGACCTCCTTTTCCTTCTTCATTAAAACAACGTGATTGAAAATGAATGAATCACTACGCAGAAATGTATAGAAGTGTTTTTTTTATTTAAAAAAAGAGAGTCATGAAATGAGAGCACAACAAAATGAAAACAAGAAGGTTGAACTTGGATCTTGGTTGTCTCTCTGCCTCGATAGTCTCAAATTCATCCCTTTAACACAACAAAAGTGTTTCCAGTTAGAGATTTTGTGTTTGGATTTGATTTTTTTTTTTTTTTTTCGACAGCTTTGGTTCTGAACTATTTCATGGTCTGTACCTCAGGAGAACTACAGATAGCCACGGAAGTCTCACTACAATTAATCTAATTTCAGATAGATGGGACAATAATGGCTGTGAGCCCAGATTTGTTCAAATGTTGAGTGAAAAAGACTTTTGCATTTGGCGTGTCCTCCAGGTCCACAGTTTATGGGGTGAAATTGTTGGTAAAAGCCCATGATGAGAAAACCTGATTGCCGATGCTAGATGCAAAAATTCGTAATGAAAACAGTTTCATTAAACTACAGCCACATCAGGGATTGTCACTGATAATGACGTGAAAACAGAGTGAAAAACGAGGTAAAGTAAATGGGTTATCGAACATAAGGTTTAGTTGCTGCATTTCTCTCTGCAGTGTGGCAGGCAGACAGATGGAGAAAATACTCGCCCAAGAATCATTATGAGTTACAATGACAGCTGTAAATGGAGATTCCATCTCAACTAAAATGATTTCCCAACAACAGAATGACAAATCAATAAGATTCAATGTCTCACTGTGGACTCCAGGATGATCACCTCATCTTTTCTGGTCCACTCCACATTTTCTATCTAATAACAAATAAGAAATAAAAAGAGAAATGAAGACAAAACTAAGAGGCAGAAAACTATAGCCATAACTATAACAAATACTGGAAATCTTTTTTTTTCTCATCTATGAAGTCTACATGCTGAATTTCCTGCATTCTTTCAAACTAGATGAATATCCAAAGAATTTTCTATATACACTTACAATCTTCAGGTTTTTTCTTCCTTTTGACATTTTCCCAAAAAGGTGTGTATTCATAACTCGTCCTTGAGGTCAAAGCATATAATATTGCTGCATAAACCTGCTTATGTCATTGTGCACTATGTCTGAAGTGTTGTTTGAGAGATTTGCACTATACCTTCTAATCAAATTGTGTATTGGCATGTGGAAGAAATATTATTTAAGAGGCAGTATACACATAGTACTTTTCAGGAATGCCATACTACTATGCTTTCAAAATAATATTCAGCACACGCATCAAAAGTTTGGGAAAATCAAACCTATTCTGTTTTAAATTGGAACTGAGTTTATATTTTTTGCTGTAGATGTGCAACCATACTGAAATACATTTTGGGTTTAAGTGTGCTATAAAGACCACACACACACACACACACACACACACAGATCACTTCTAGCAGCTATTCACCATCATTTTGGACCTGTTGAGTCACAGATAAATGCTTTTAGTGACAAATTCCTACATGTATTCTACCACCTTCAAGCCTCTGCAGAGATTTACTTTGCCAGGGTAAATCTTTTCCAGTCCTCACATGTTGGCTACAGAGACAGGTCATGGAAGGTAAATGCAGGGCAACTGCAAGTACACAGCAGCTGTAATATTCCGTACATAGCAATCCTAGCAAAACATGAGGAGGAAGGAGCACGGGAAGTTCATGGAGCACCAGGAATAACAGGAATGGATGCGGAAGAGTAAGCACTGGGATCAATGCAAATAGGATTATAAGGAGTTATGACCTCCAATCTGTGAGAGTGGTGGCAGCAGACTCCAGGTTAAACAAATATGAAATCACAAATCAGAAACTGTACCTGATGCACAGCGCCAACCTGCTGGGGATGCACCTTCAGCACAGATGTGAAAAATTCCACAGGTTGTGCTTTTCAGATTAAGTTTTTTTTCTTCTCACATAAATGGTTTATTCCAGACATTCCTGCTCATCAGTTTGCCCAGTTGTTTGCCCAGTCCCTCATTTTCAAACAGTGTCGGACTAAATTACTGTCATGTCTGTTATTGATGTTGCTCTGCTCTGCACACTGCGCACTACTTATTGACTCCTATCATTATTTATCTTACTAGCATGGTCACCTTCTTTCCACCGAATCTTTGACACATAACTCCTATTTAAGGCGGCGCATTCATGACGTTGCACCTGTAAACAGGTTGTTTGGGTTTTTTTTTTGTCGACTCATTTCTTCCTAAACCAATGTAGCCATGCTCAAACAATTGGTGAAATGTATTTTCTTAATCTTTACATATTACCACCACATAAAGAAGTGGTTAAATACTGATTATTGTAATGAGTGTAATTAAACAGAGTGGGCAAGGTGATTAGGTTTTTATGGTGGACACTACAGTAGGATCCTGAAAAAAGGGTTTCAACTAACTGTTAAACTGCTTTGGTCTGAACTATTAAGAGTAATAATCTCTGTGGAGGCCACTGCCCCCCTGCCCCCAACTCGTGCACCTTGCTTTTAAAAGATAAGTGTTTTATATGCAATTTTCTGCTCAAGTAAGCTCTTTCAAACATGCCACACAATTAAGCATAGTAATGGCTATGGTGCATTTGATGTACTGCACATGCCCCTTAAGACCTGAAAATCTCACCTCCGTGCATACAGGCACCAAAGGCACATGTACATTTCACATCTACAGTGGTCCATTGTTGTCTGACTTTGGTGCAATGGGGGATGACTAATGTGATATTGTTCGCTATTAGATTGCAAACATACTTACAGATTAGATGCAAGAACTGAAGCATAATCTTAATGCCTTCATTTTTTCTTTAGATCTATCTTTACGAAAGGTGCTATTTGCAGTAAACTGTCCTCACAACTGTGATTGCTTACTGTATCTGCATCAGTGAATGATAGTTAATTTAACCAGAACTGCAACAAAGAAAACACAGCATGAAATCAAATATCTTATTTTTCCACAGCCCTGACACCCAACCAATTACTGACTAATGTTCGGTGCCACATTGAAGAGTTAACAGAGAGTAGCTGTAAGTAGAAGGTATCCATCATTAGAATAATATTCCCATTTAAATGCATGAACAAATGCACAGCTATAAGGATGTCACATGCATTTACAAAAGAATGTCAAGTCTGTGTTCTGATTATTGTACAGATATCGTTTGTGGTTCTGGTCAAACATTAACTACGGTGTGCTTCTGTATGAAGAGGATTGGCATTTGAATTTCTAAGGAGAGCTTCAAGTAGCAGCCCAAATTCCTCCCCCCTTGCCAATGAAAACACAAAACGGAAAAGCTTTAAATTAATTTGCTCTAAAATTCAAACAAGATTGCCTGCTGAGGGCATCATGCTCCACATGTGAGACAGGAAAACTCATTTTTTTGTCAGGAATATCACAAAAAATGGTTTTCATACAGTTTCATACTTCTTTCCCTCACTGAATTGTTGTCCTTCTCATTTTAGATCAAAGTTAGGGCACTGGTTCTATTCCGCGTGCTGACACATAACCGAGGGTCCTTATCTTCCCTCAAGCCTGTTTCGGGCCAAAGCTGTCTACCTGCTGAAGCCGCTTGTGTCTCTGTGTTTGTGTTAAACACCTTCATAGCTGAAGCACTGGAGGCTTGTTATACACCGAGGCAAGGCCATGATCTCTGGTACAATCATGACTAAATGTGCGCATAAAGTTATTTTTGAATGACAGAGGAACAGAATATGATATGAGTCATGCATTCTCAAACACTTTTCATAGCAAAGCAGGTTAGTCATTTACTGGCATTAGCATGGAGGTTATCATCCCTACTTTATGCTTCCACTGTGATAGTTTTTCTCCAGCAAATGTGGATCCTACGCAAAGATTTTTTTTTCCTGCCATGGTTGATTTGCTGAATTTAATGTGATGTTCTTTAAAAGGCTGGATGCATCTGTAATCCATGGCAGTGATCCCCAACTCCTTGGCTCATCGTCATGCAGGTATTAGACATTTCCCTTATCATCACGCCAGATTTAAATTAAATTGATAGCTTTGCACAAGCCCACTATAGATGCTTTAAAGTGAGTCTGGTGTTGTAGCAGGGAAACATCGAAGTCTGCAGGTAAGCGGGCCCTCTGACTTTGATATTTGAAAATAGTTTGATAGCAAAGCAAGAAAAAAAAAACATTTTAGGAACATATAGTCATTTAAGTGCAGGCTATATGCAGATATATACAGCATCTGCTTTGACTAATACAGGTCATAAAGCTTTCCCGGAGAGGGCCAGCTCCAAAAAATAACTGGCCTTATGTGGAAGAGATATGCACAGTCACAGGAGAAAATCCTCATCTCTACAGGACAGATTAAGGAAAAACTGGATGTTCTCTTCAGGTTTCAAGGAATGTGCTTCTTGTTAAGTACAAAGCTACAGTATGAATTAGTAATCCAAGAACACAAAGTGTACAGGAATAGGACAACTATTGCATTGTTATTGCCTTAGTATTCCCTCTATGCTGCAGAAAAAAGACTCACTGTGAATATATATGATAACTAAATGGAATAAAAAAAGATAAATTAGAGTAACAGAGGATTTGTTGATGTTTACTCACTACCTTTTACATTAATTGACAGGCCTCCATGTTAGCTAACGCACACAAAAATAAAGTGGGAGATGCTTGGTGGAAAATAATTTGTCTGAGAAAAAAAAAGTATTTTAATGGTCCTGATGTAGGAAACCCTTTACATTTGTTCTTTGGTTTACTGTGATGCTTTCTCAGATCATGGTGTCACAATGAAACAAAGATTTTCTCATGATGATGATTCCAAGTAACAAAAACCTGACTAAGACAGAAAACTAAGGAATAACCTTATCTGCAGAAAAAACTGTTGTACAGATAATAAAAACTTCTCCGAGCTATTATATCCTGTTGAAAGGCACAACCACCTTACTTATATAAACCAGTTCCTAATAAACTATATCAGTGAGTCACACAAATGCAGCTTTATAAGCAACAAACCAAACGTAAAATTCAGGGTTTGGGGTTAGGTCAAAAACTGACCTTGGATAAATAAAAGACCCAATTTATATGCAAATGATACCGCTGGCATTTGCAGTAATTGCAGTTTGTGGTGCTCAGAAGAAATGATACAACAGCAGCACCTTTAAACTGCAGAGATGAAGAAGGAACAGAAAAACAGACTGTGTAGGCTGAAATGATCTTAATAACCCGATACATTGTTTTGTCAACTCTCGTTATTCAGGCTCGGAAGCTGTTTCTAAATGACCACATTAAACTTGTTTATCTGTAGAGTCTGTTCAAGTTCCGGCACATGTTGCAGCTGCTCAAGCTGAAAAGATTGGAAAAGACCTTTTTTTGTGTTTCCAACCCAATTGGAATCCATAATCATTTTCATCACAGGGCAGTCCAAGAACACACTAAAAATGACTCACAACTCCAGCAAGATGAGAGGCAAGGCTTTTTTTTCTCAATATAGAAGCTGAGATGCAAAAACTCCAAGTCAGAAACTCCAGGAATTTTGTCAAAGACAAGGACTTTAAGGGGATTTTTTTTTTTTGTTAGTTGTTTTGAATTTTGCGAGTTTGGACATATAAAATAGTAATTATGATATAGAATTTATGATGCAATTTACAGCTTTCATATTGGAAGAATCAGACCCTTTCTTGATGGGCTGGCTTGAACTATAATATACAGACACCACAAAAGTAAAGAGTCAAACTAAAACGACTCAAACCTAAAAGGTTTTAAGGAAAATTGAGCAAGAAATATATTGTTGATATTACAGTTAATTATTTCTTCATCAGGCATTTGTTCACATGTTCTCAGCATTGAAACATCCATGTAGTACCATGATCTTTGGTGCATTTAAAACATTTTTGGTTGCAAGTTACTTAATCTTTATCTAAAGTTCTTAATAAGGAGGTCCCATGTTGCCCCGTACTTTGCTGAATGATAATTCTCAATACGCTGTGTCATTAAATAAAAAAAGAAATCTGGACTAAGAAAATTTGGCAATAAGGTGGAAACCACGATGTACTTTATCATTAAACCATTACTGGCTGCTGTTGATAGAAATTTTGAATCTAGAGGTGTCTGTGGTCTCATGCAAAAGAAGAAAAACCTTAAAATCATGGTCAGAGGCAATTGCAGCTGTAAGAAGCCTTGTCTAAAAAGAAAGGTGTGGGAGGGGGGATCACTCACCAGGAAGGGAAGAGTTCTAATTTGTATGTATAGGTATTTTTTTCTGTTTTTGTTTTGTTTTATAAAATGAGCCATATTTTTCATTGTTCTGTTTGAGCAAGACATTTGCACCAGTTTTTTGTTTTTCAAAATGTATTTTGGGACTATGCCTCTATAGGTTGAAATGAAAATTAATAAAAAATTGCAACACTGTGGCAACTGTGGAACATGTTAGGTGGACCCAGTCTTACGTAACAGTCTGACAAAGACGTGCTCTGACTGCTGCTGTCTACTACACAAAAGATCCTGAGTGCTCAAACTGCAAGTACTACCCCCACTTTTTGAAAAAACAGAAAGAGAAGAAGACAGTGTGTAAGTTTGTTTATTCAGGTGTACCAAGCAAATGCTTCACAGATCCATTTAGAAATTGGCTTTAAACACTTCTGTTATCACATATTTGTGTGTTTGTAAGAGAGAGACATCTAAAATGTATCCCTTCCAGCAAATTACAAGTAACAAGCAAGGTATGCTCTATAAAGGCCACCTATGTGTTTGTCTGCGTGATATTGATTCCTCCATCGATTTAGCCAAGACTTTCTTCAACTTTCTCATTATTTCATGAGCCGGCTGCACTTCGGTATGACTACTGCTATTGCTGTGAGTGCCCCCTCACACCCTGGCTCCCTGTCCCCCGTGGGGTGGTTATCTGAGAGCAACCCTGCTGCCCACAACATGGCAGCTGTGGATTAGAAGTGCTAGAGTACCAGTGGGAAGAAAAGACATTTCAAATGAGCAGCTCTGGGATTACCTTGTGGGAAAAGATGACTTACAGCAAAGATAGGGAAAAAAAGGACAAGAATGCTCACCATTAAAAAAAATAGTTTGCTCTTCTTTTGAAAGAAAACTTAATGTGGAATGCTTAAATTGTAGAAAATATGCAAGATATAATGCATTAACTGATAATGAGGAACAATTGAATGCCTTTTTACTTTTTAACATGAGCAAATTTAGACCCCATTATTAAACAATTGGCAGCTTAAAGGCGTTGCATCCTTCAATTTTTAAAATGTTTGAATTTTGACTTGGGCCTCTGTGGTTTCTGCTAGAAAAAAGGACTTTAGCAGAGGAGGAATATTATATGAGCTGTATAAATAATAAATCTGCTTAGACCACTTGCTTAGTTAGGCTTTTTGCTCTGATTTGTCAGTGTAAAAGGCACTTTATTATTCCAGCTTTTTCAAAGGCTGCCAAATAACAATTCTGTTTAACATTACACTCTCAAAATAGAAAACTAAGTTTCTCCAAACCCATTTAAATTAAAATGACTTTGACAGTGTCTCAACTAATACTTTGGATAACTTGATGAATATTCAAATATCAAATCGTCTTGCAAAAGCAGAGCAAGAGCTCACTGAGAAAATCTTGAAAAGCAGTGTAACCCAGATTCAGTTATGGATATAAGAGAAGACAGGAGCGAAGGGGAGAGTGACAAAAAGAGAAGAAAAAACTCCCCAGTGGGAAATACAGCACATCACAGCTATGACGGGATAAGCTGAAATGTTTCATCAGCTGTTGTGCATCCTCCAGACTCACCAGTGTACCTGAGCTCTTCAAAGCACAATGGCTCAGAGACATCAGTTTGTTATTGATCAGTTATGACAGCTAGATACAAACCTATCCTGCTAAGGCACAAATCAGAATATTTGAAAAGTTTCCTGTTTGTGGTAGCTGAGGAACTGAAAATCCTTCTGACTAAACATCAGACTGAAAATCTATGGAAAATGATTGATTTCAACCTTGAGTGTGCAGAGCTCTAAACCTCATTTCTGTACAAGCACAAGGTCTTGGATGTGATCATCGGTTTTCTTAATTATTTCAAAGAAAAAATTAGAAAAAGTATTAAATTAAGAGTGAAACACAAAACAATTAGCAGCATTGTTAGCAACATCCACACAGTGTTTTGTTTGTTAGTTAGTTAGTTAGTTAGACATTTGTTGTTAGGCCATGTATCGTTATTTGAAACTGTTTGATCCAAACTACTGCATCTTTCCTCCCAGGGCTGTGTTCTCTTCTTCTACTCTTGTCCAGGTACAGGCTACCAACAGCTGCACCTCCAGTCACCAGTCTGTTAAACACCTCTATCTGGTCTAGGTCTACCTCATCTCTGGTAGGGATGAGCCAGCTTACAGGAGAAAGATTGATCAGCCGGTGGCCTGGTGCAGCAGAAACAACATGGTACTAAATGCTACCAAGGCTGTGGAGATGGTCGTGGACTTCCGGAAGAACACAGTCTCTTCGCTCCCATCACCCTACATGATTCTCCAGTCACAACTGTGGAGTCCTGCTGCTTCCTGGGAACCATTGACTCCATCATCAAAAAAGCTCAGCAGGGGTGTACTTCCTGCTGTAACTGAAGAAATCCAAGATGCCTGTGTCAGTGTTGGTGCACTTCTACTACATCATTAAATCCATTCTCACCACCTCCATCAGCATCCGGTACCCTTCTGCCACTGTCTGAGCAGGCTGCAGTGAATCATCTGGTCGACTGAAGCAGTGATTGGCTGCAATCTTCTCTCCTGGACCTGTTGTCCGCCTGGAGTCTGAGGTGGGTAGGGAAGATCACAGCTAGTCATTCCCACGCTGGTTATGAAGTTTTCATCCCACTCTCCTCTGACAGGAGGCTGCAAGGTCCACCAGGACCAAAAGTAATGGCACAGAAGTCTATTCCCAAGACAAATTCCTTGCATGTGCAAACTTTAGTAATAAGTCCCTTTCTGATTCTGATTCTTTGTTTAGCATTAGGGCAACACAGCAATGACAGATTTTATTGCAATTAATAAACAAAACATTACGGTAGTTTTAAAACTTCAGTTTCACTAATTTAAACCTTTGCCAAACTACTTTAAATGTAAAACTAATGGTTGTCTTTTTGGTAATCATTTGATGTTTAAGAAACCCAGAAATTAGAAATTTTCCTTTAAAAAAGGCTTTTATAAACTCAAAGTATTCCAATTTCAAAATTTGAATTTTGGGTTAGGTTTTAATTCCAGTCATGGATGTCAAACTCAGGTTTTCTGTTCAGAAGTCCACTGTCACATCAACTAGACACTGTTACTTGTTCAAATCCCAATCAGATGCACATACAGATCAAAATACATCATTAACAAATGATTCAAAATGAATACTCTTTACTTTAAATATGATGCCAAGAGTTTCTAACCAAGTATTACCATGTGATGAGTTAGGAGCAAAAAGGTCAAAGTCAGTTACAGTAATTTGGAGCTACTTGTGCATTCCACCATTAGAGCAGGTTAAAGTGTTATCTCATGTAAGAAGTATTTCCACCCTTTTACATCATGCCTTAATTATTAATCAACTTTACAGAGGTAAGTCAGACAGAGTCCAAGGGTTGACTGGCTATTTCAGATTCATTTCGATGTAATTCACACATTATAGCAAATAAACTATGTATTACATTGGAAAAAAAGGTCTTAAGGTCTAGGTTTGAGCCACTTTGAGTCTAAATTTACACCAATTTACATGCTAAGGTCAAACCACATAACCTGGCACGAATTATCGCTTTTCGGGGTCCACAGATTGCTGTTATGTCATGCTACATATATCTTGTTATATCTTGTTTTGATTGATGAGGCTTTCTTTTAGCTCACATATTCATCAGATGGTTAAAAGGTTGTGATTGAAGCCTGGCTTTTATTTCAGGAAAAATCCTGCCCTTCATTTGTTTCCAAAAAAAGGGCTGGCTGCTGCCCATCTCTCTGGCAGTTTTGGATTATGGTGATGCCATGTATTTGCATGCCTGTCTCAGCCTGTGTGCTCTGCATACAATATATCACAGGTTCAAGGTTCAACACAAATTTTAGGTGTCTCACTCATCACTGTTAAATAAGTATGAAGGATGGTCCACTTTGTAAATGGGTTAAAACGCTGGTGGCTTCTATTTTTAGTCTACTTCCTTCCTACCTCTAAACTTTCCTCCATCAGAAGAGCTTGGGGTCCTATCATCTTTGTTTGCAGGATTTCTTTTTATTATCATCCGTCTCAAGGGTTAGATCTGAGCTGGGGAAAAAAAAGCTTTCATGTCTGCTGCTCCCTTTGCCTGGAACAAACTACAAAAAGACTTGAAACTTCATGACCTGAACTCCCTGGAAAGTTTTAAGAAAATGTTGGATGACATGAGGCAGATACATCTGTTTACGTTCTGGCTGATCCATGTGGTTTTGTGGCGGTGATACAGTAATGAGTTTGTACACGTGTTTGTCTGTACATTTTTTATCTATGCCGGATGTCTTGGCAAGGACACTAAAGATATTTTTAAGCTCAGTGAAATTTCCCCTTGTCAAATAAAGGTGCAATAAAATGAATAAAATTCTGACAGGGAAACAAAATGGGTTTATTTTTTCACCCTTTGACTAAAAGCAATGCCGGGGAGTTGTTATGCTCAAGCATGAATACAGTCATTACTGGTACTGGTACATTATTAGTGATATTACAGCAAAAAACAAGACATTTATGACAGTGTACCCTAATATGTCAAAATAATTTACTGAACTGCCTTTTTGAGTGAGAAAGACTGTCAAAGCAACAACAATCCAACGGAAGCTGGATGGACCCAGGAAGAAAACCACTTATTGGGAAACATTGCGTTAAAGATTAATTTAATAATTGCTCTTAACTGACAAAGGTCACAATAACTGAACTGAGGTGGGGTTAAGATGTCCTGCAAGTACAGTTTTTTATTGCAAATAACTGGGCACAAAGGTTTAAAAAAACAAACTAACCGCCAAGAACATCTCATAAAGTTGTATATGAAAACAAAAGGGAAAGCTGACACACACAGCATAGAGCAGAGCATGCTCTGCATAGCACTGAAGTGCAGACTGCTTTCACTCAATAGACCTCCCATAGGGTAGGATACTGTAAAATACATGGTTGTCTGAGCTGTTAGCTTTCTCTTTCTTTCGCTCCCCCCTCTGCTCCGCTGTGTCTGGTTGACTGCTGCTAAGACAGACCTCTGGGTGGGCAGTTCAACAGTCAAGCATCTGAGCGCACATCCTCTGACACCCTTGTCAAATGCCTTGTGTTTAGAATCTGCTGCTGGCTCTCTGGAGACTTTGCCTTCCCAGACGACAGACCCCAGACAAACATGGCCAAACTGAACAAGGGGAGGAAAGACAGGTGGGAAAATAAAGGAAGTGCACCGGTTCTTGAATTGAGGGCATGATTACGCCTACTTAGAATGAATTAAGCAATGTTCTCAAGGCTCTTGTTTGAGAATGTGTTCATGCAGAGTTATGCTCATGAGAAAAGTGATCTTCTTCGACTAAGATTCAGCATTTATTGGTATAGCTGAGACAAATTGAAAATAAGCCCCTGTGGCTGCTAAGATAGATGAACAACAATGACAGGCTGGCTGATAATGTGGCATTTCGGGTTTATCTTGTATAAGATGATCCTCTTTTTCTTTTGTTTGACTATTTGACCTGAGAATAGGATCAGCCTCACAAGCCTTTCAAATCTCAGGATTACCCTAGTCGTTCTAATTTAGATGTAGCCTCAAGCAGAGAACAGACTCATTTCCTCCTATGTCAAAATTAATGAAGAAGATAATTTGGTACAATGGGAGAAAGCACACATCCAATCACACAAACTACGCTAGTACACACACACACACACATCTACTCATGCTATCCTTTATCTGAACCTAGAATGGGGCAAGAAAGTGAAAATCAGCTGGCTCTTGCAGATAAAACCCAGTTCAATCCATTTTCATTCAATAAAATTCACTTCATTGCTATTAAAATCTGCCTGATTCATTCTAACTGTATTCATGTTTGGCCATTCTTGGTGTAGGTAAAAACAAATAAATAAAAAAAAACAAGAAAACATAATTTGGACTGAATCCCATTTCTTGGTTGGTTTTATTTAAGTGGAGAACATGTCCTATATGTGTCACATGATCAAAACAAATCAAGCTGACAGACTAACTTGTACTGTACCAGCCATTTTCATTTATTATCCATTTCAAGAAACCTGGAGATGCACAAATAAAAACAAGATTGAAATTGTCTCTCGCCAGTCGAAAGCCTCAGCACTGGTTGAATTCAAAGTGTTCAATGGAGGACATTCAGTTTGGACAGACCATAGTAAAAACCAGTAGTTCTGTGGTAGATTGGGACAAGACGTTGACCACTGATGCGTGAAAAATAAAAGTAAAGCATAGATGAATAGTAACGAAACATAGGCACACCTTTAAAAATGATTTGATAAAACAAGGTGAGATGAGTAAGAAATACCTTTCTAATGTACCCTGAAAGTATTTCCACAACAGAATGTTAAACTTAAACAACACATATCATTCGATGTGAAAAAAGAGGCAGAAAAAAGACCAAAGGAGTTGTCAGAGCATCTCTCTCACCTCAGTAAATCTGCGTCTGTCACAGTCTGTGAGACAGCTGTTCCTATGGGGAGAGCCAGCAGGCAGATAGAGCCCCTCTATTCTCAGTCCACGCCTCTCCACACATTTTCTTCATCCATCCATCAACCATCACACTCACTTGCACCCTTACTTTAACTGCATTCTGTTCCCTGGTACTGACACCCACCCCCAAGCATTGTTTCCCAACTCACTGCTTTATATTTACAATATAAATTAATTATTTTCAGAAAGAAACTCTATTGGCAGCTAACATTATTTCAACTGGATACAGAAAACTGTCCAGGGAATATAAATATGATCTAAGCCTGACGTTTTGAAAAATGATTTAGGTGGAAAAAAAGGGTAGAGAAGCATATGTTTCCTGCAGCAGTGAAAACGAGGTGCATTGAATACATTGGGTTTTTGTTCAGCAACATACACATGAAATAAGAAAGACATAGTGACAATGAATTGTAAGAAAGCCCACAGTGCTGTCTGTCTTTATCAAGAAGCCGGAGTATGGGCAGCGACACAGACAGGACAGTGGGATGCAAGGTCAGATGATCACACTGCTGGGTCAATGTGGCTTGCATGCATCATTGAGCAAAGCCAAGTCACACAGCGTTTCGGCATTCAGCCATCTGGAGATGACCACTTACGTATAGTGGCAGAAGAGAAGTCCGTCTCCTACAGCAGTGCCGCTGTTCATCAAATTCAGCGTGACATTTATCAAGACTGCCTGCTTCGTTGAAAGCTACATGCACCCTGCTAATTTTGACAACTTCCCAACACCCTCAACAAAAAGCTCTCTTGACCCCTCTCTTTTATTTTCTTCCCCATGATGGCGCACGATGACCTCAAGAGGATTATCCAGAATTCTTAGCCGATTATGAAGAAAAACTAGTTTGGGTGTCATTTGATCCCCTTCTGTCTGCACAAGGAATTCCTGCTCATAATTCGACCTTTTTTTTGACACCAGTCTGCGCCCCAGGCCCACATTCAATCAAGTTGGGTATGCTATCCAAAAATTAAGTTCATATCATCACCACTACTACTGCTCAAGAGAGCAGGATTAATGTTGAGTAAAGTGTGTTTCTGATGCGTGAGAGCTTCCCCAGCACATCTGCATGTGGTCACTACCCGAACAGCACACAAAGACAAGAAGAGAGCACAGTAGCTACTGAGAGAATATAACAATCAGAATATTAGAGGAATGTCTGAACACGGACTAGAAAAGGTACTGTGGCTTAGAAGAAACAGGAAAAAAAGAAAAACAGCTGCGACAAGAGAGGAGCCTGCAGTGAACACAGCATACTGTTGGTTTTAGCTGAGATGGTGCAAGAGGCAGAGTTAAAAGAAAGAGAAGAAAAGAAGACGTTACATGCCACCTGCTCCCAAAGACAAAGAGATGAGCAAGGATGACATCCAGCACAGGTGAAATGAAGATATTAGCATGTATCTCCTGTGATGTTGCACCAAATGTCATACATTCCATAAATCCAATATATTTCAAGAGACAGATACTAAGGCGAGATAAACGTGATGCTTTATTCTTGTGCTCCAGAGAGACGCAGGAAATTTTATTAAATGTCTATTAATGAGAAGCAGGGGCGTTGTTGCCACCGTCATAACCTATTCATAAGCCCCGTGATGGAATCTTCTCCGCTCCTGTCTCAATGGTGAAATGACTAACTCTGAGATGTGAGTGGAGAGAATGGAAATAGAAATCAAAGTGGAGACCGGAAGGAAGACAAGTCTAAAGGTAAATCAGACAACGCTGATAAAGATTGATTGGGAAAGGGTTGTAGTTGGGGGAGCAACAAGGGATTTGAGCATTTAGTACCCTAAATATAGTGGAGGACTGTGGGGAAAAAGACAAAGGAAGATGAGGTTTGAGATACAGAGAGACTGTGCTGGAAGACAATGAAAAAGAAAAAAAAGAAAGAGGATTGAAAGCAAGATCGAGAGATCAATTACAGGGAGAGCGAAAGGAGTATTTCAATAAACCTGTACATGTCGATTTAGCAGAGCGCATCCGCTTCCTGTGCCCTGCACTCTGAATACCAATGATTCATATGGAGCATAACTAGAATCCACAATGTATACAGAAGGCAGCAGCATCAGATATTCTTTTGGAGAGGAAGGGGAAGCAGGAAACATGTGGTGATGCCTACAAATGAAGGACAGAGGCTAGAGTCAGTGTATCACACCTAATATAATTTTTTTCATCTATTGTTTCTTTTATGTTCACTGAAAAATGAGGCATTTAGCTTTAGGGAAAGGGACATGATGCGGATGCTAAATATATTCATTCCGTTTGCATGATTCATACTTATTCTGTGATTTTTTGGTTTTCATCAGTCTTGCCAGATAGATTGTAAATACATGTGGACACCAGACTTCTCTGTTGTACCTGCACTGCTTGAAAGAGAAGGCGAGATACATGTTCTGGACCCCAGGAGAATTTCTTGTCACCACAATGATAACAGATGGCATTCCACTCTGCCTGGGCATGACGTCAGGAAGACACAAGGAGGGCCACAAAAACGCCAAGAACCCAGAGGAGTGCTAGTTGAGGTGTACCACAGGGTATGGCCAAAAGCAGTGAACATCTTGAGCTTTGAACCCCTACTATGATTATCAAGGACACAGAATGGCAGTACAGAGGCTTATCCCAAAGTAATGGTCATCTTTGGTTGTGGGGCAGAGTTTGGCAGACACCCAAACACACACACACACAATTTTAAAAAAAAGAAACACAAATTGTACCTTCAGTATAGCAGAGGAACTAAACTCAGACTTTAAATTGGATTAGTGTTCATGATGTAAAAAAGGCAGCAAGAGTAAAAGAGAACAAAGAAAAGCAAGGTCTTTTTGAAGCTGCTGTTCTGTGTCTATTTTAAAGAAAAATATTCTGTAACATGTTTAAGAAGTTTACTTTTTTAAATCATAAGAATGCAAAAAAGGCTTTTACCATTTGGTTTTGTGAAATAAACCAAGACATCAGTTCCCTGGTTTCTTATTTTTGTTTCTCACAGTACATTCAGTGCCAATTCCATGTTTCCAGTTTACACATCTAGTTTCATAAACAATCAAATGGATTATTTCCTTAAACTGCATTAAAATCTGTGTTCTACACCCAACAATGCTATTTTTCAAACCAAGTACTTTTGATTTCTCACCTCAAGCAGGAATGGTACAGTAGAAACCTGTGACAGTGAAGCACATGGTGGAAAAAACAGTCACAGTGGCTCAAAGGGCTGCATCCAGGTACACCACCTGCCTTCATTTCCTGCCTTTTTAGGACTTTGTCGTTTCTGAAATTACATTTATTGACATTTGTGCCACTGTTGAAATGCTCATACGGTAGGAGTCATATTCAATAGAATGTGTTTTCTGTTGCCTTGCACAGGAAAACGTTGGGGGATACTTTAGGGTTAAGGAATGATCTACACATGGGAGTGAGAACTTAGTGGTGAAGGGATAGTTTTCACTGGAAAATCCATTTAAAACCCTTTAAACAAACAAATCCTGGTTGGCTTTTTCTGCACACCAACATTCTGAGAAGATGTGACCTCTTCTCATTAGAAACTGCTTGGCCTGTGAATATGCTGCTTATTGATTACAGTATGTCATTTAAGTGAGCTCTGTCTCTTGTGTGATGCCGAGATTCTTGTAATTCTCTAATCGAATATTCCAGTACAACTGAAGTTGCTTGTTCAGACCAATACACAGTCTTCTCCAGTTTGTGTTGCCATATGCACAATTGTGAATGTGATCGCGAGTGTACCAGCTTCTGTGGACAATGTGATTTAGCTACAGCTCTTGATTCGCCCCCAGTAACTCCTTAAAATCTCTTTACACTGTTCGGAAAATAGTTTACATTTATTTATCAGCTGTGTTTAACTGTCTTCAGGACAGCTGGCAGCTCACTTTAATTCCTGCTGATTAGGGCAACAATGAACCAACCTGATTAATTTTTTTTATTTTATTTTTATTTTTGGAAGAAATTCTTATCAGAACTTGTTTTAAGGTTAAAAGCTGTCAGCTTGATTGTCAGTTTGCTTGACTCCAGTGCAAATGATACACTTCATCTTTCTCTTCTCTGCACCATTACCCATAGTTTCTAGTCCCAGTGTGTATCCCAGCTGTGCTTATTCCAAGGCCATTAGCAGGTACATTAATACTAATACTGAATTAATGATAAAAATAGACAGACAAGCTTAACTAATGGCCATGGCTGCTGAGGAAGGGATCTTAATAGAAAAAAGTACTCCAAATGTTTCAATTCAGCACACAAAGAAAGGTCATTAGTTTGTCTTTGATGAATAGCTGCCAAAAAAAAAGCAGACCTGTGTGTTTGATATGAGAACAACAACAATTAGCAAAGGCCACCACGCTGCATAGACTGTGATTAAAGTGGACAATTTGAAGTTAAGCTGGAAGGTGTGTGGCAGTGAGCAAGCACTGTTAAGGAGAATTAGACAACTTTAAGTGATTGGTGAAGATTACGTGGGAAAAGCTTACAAGCACTGAGACACGGGGACATATTAAACACCATTAAGTACTAGATACAGAAGTCAGACAGAGGGACGGTTTTGATATAAATGGTGACCTAAGTGGGATTTTGCTGTTAAATTAGTTATATTTCTTATTCATTAATGACAGTTTCTGTTTTTGTGATCTTCTAACACTTTACATAAGAAAAGGAAAAAAAAATAAACAAAAACACCAACTTCAAAACAAAAATTTGTTGCTTGGTGAAATAATGATAATAAAAAACAAAAAAGCCCAAAAAAGACAGAGTGCTGACAACAGCTATGATGTAGGGGGTGAAAGAAGCACTGGTATGATGATAAAAGAACTAGAAAAATTACACTGGCCTGACACATTTCCCCCAGCACAAAAAGACCAAAACTTGGCCTGGAAATTGACAATCTAATAACATATTTTGGAGCATTTTTTTGGGCAACTTGCCATTTTCTGGCAGCATGCTCTGTCCTGGTGAATTGCTCTACTCTCAATAGAAAACTGAGCAGATAATAATTTATTTTGCTTGACCAAGATCAAGAATACAAGGCAATATAGCAGAATGTGTGACAAGCATTTCCCTTTTCAGTCTCACAGAAAAACAAAACAATGATACGATTTTGTATCATTGTTGCATGTCACACAATTTCCATGTGTTAGGTGTTAAAAACAATGGCAGCAAACAATTTGGCAGCGCTAACAATTGTGTTGTGGCTAGTTTGTGTGTGTGTGTGTGTGTGTGTGTGTGTGTGTGTGTGTGTGTGTGTGTAGGTGTGTGTGTGTGTGTGTGTGTGTTTATGTAGGTGAAGAGGACCTCAGAACTAAGATTCTATAAACACTTTCATTTGACGTAACCCTGACTTAAATTTTTGTATATGCTTCAAATTTCCTGATTATTATTCAGTATCTGAGGTGCATGACAATATTTTTGCTGCAACTTAAATATGTTCTTTTTCTTTATCATCTTTTATCAAAAATCAAGGGCACATTTTGCATTGTGGTGGGTTCATTGAAAGATTCTTGGCTACGGCTGAGCTGAATTCATGCAGCCTGTCTGCTTTGGTCAGTGAAGTTCTTCCCAGACACACTTCAACAATCCTTGACTGAAACAAAATAATCACTAGCAGTTGGTAGTTTTTTCTCCTGTGAAACATGGAAATATACAAAACCCTGATTGCACGAGATGGGCAAAAAAACGGGAGGAGGGCAAATTAGAAGACTTGGCAGCCAGTGTGTGCCAAACCAGGAGTTGAATGTTTTTGCTTGCTTGGACACATTCCTCAGAAGTTCCACCCTATTATTATTAGATGTGTGTGTGTGTGTGTGTGTGTGTGTGTGTGTGTGTGTGTGTGTGTGTGTGTGTGG
>JAVQJG010221348.1:0-10393 GCA_036024015.1 Craterocephalus amniculus
TTGAAAAGACGACGTTCAGGCCAAAGATGTTTAAACATGGAAGCAGCTCACAATGCACGGATGCTCCTACCCCAGATCCAAAGGCTTTTCACTAAGCACAAAGATGGCAAGCTCCATGAATACGTCAGGAGGAAGGACCCAAAATAAGGAGTTAAAGGAACCATAGTGGGAGTAACAACCCCTCCATGGGATGTGCCAACAACAGATAGATGGAGTGGCAAATAAGGTTTCCCAGGTTTCCTGTCAATAGAGGGCTGGAATGAAGCAGAGCACAGATAGCCAATCAGGATGGGACAGGAGCAATAAAAGACTAGGCAGGGTCCTGTGCAAAGAGGACCCTGAAACAATCCAGCACCTAGCAGGAAAAGACAAGATGCCACAGTTACAATACTTTATATACATATGGCACTCACAAAACAATGGGGATGTCTTCCTTTTTGTATGACAGAATGAACCTAATGCACTGTAACCTTGATCTGTTAACTTAATTTCATTGTCTTCATGCTTTTAAATGCACACATATGACTGTTAAACGTTTAGGTACTTGCTGTAAAATATGCTGTTCTCAACCAGGTAAATAGCCACAAAAAAAATAAAATAAAATAAATAATTACATAAAAAATAAAAATCCCAAAAGGGGTCTGAACCATTTAAGGTTCATCAAATGTTCTGGTTCAAAGACTACTCGTTTTCTGTTTTCTAAAGACTGTTTATCCAGTGTTGACAGACATTATCAGAGTAAGACGAAAGCTAAAGAATGACAAGTTATTGTGCTACCCAGCTGCTGTCAGCTTCTCTCTCAGTAAATAACATGAAATGGAGGAATTACCATAGCCTTACTGTGCTATACCACCATAGTATACTATACAATCATTTAGCAGACACTTCTATCCAAAGCGACTTCCTTGCATTATTCTACTTTTACATCTTACATTCGTTATACACTCAATGTTTGTTTTTGCAGCATTGAAGAAAGTTACCAACCCAGCCAGGTTATTTACTTCATGAGCTAGATTTTTTATTTTTTGTTTCCCTTCTACATGTCTCCCTTTGTTCAAAACCCTTTACTCATTTCAGGCTTCACTTCAGGCAGTATCAGGAGCACTTCACATAGCGCAAGCAAGAAACCACTCTAATGTGATTGGAGGATGCTTCGGGCCTTTTCGGAATCGATCGGTTCTTTCCGCATATCTGCAGAGAATTACGTCACGTCGGGGTGAAAAAAAAAAAACACGCCTCGGAGCAGCCTCCCCCAACCATCCTCGTCGATCCACCGGGATAGCAACCGCTCGTTTGCGCTTTTGTAGAGAAAATCACAGGTATGAGAAATGATTTAACATTTCATAATTGTTTATATGTTTGCAGTAATAATGTACTATTGCACCATCTATACCAGGCTCTCAAATTATATCTGCTGTCCTGTATTTTTCTCGGGTCTTGGCTGCGACTCGATAGCTTGATGGGCTAAGCTAAGTAGTTCAAACCAGGATTGTTCAATATTTACAACGTTGTTGTTGAAAGAAAACAAACAGACATTTGCTCGATGCTCTTCTGTTTTTCTCGACGGGCGATGCTGGAAATGAATAAGACATCGCTGCTAGCTTTACTGACGGTTAGCTTGTCCTCATAGCTGGCGGTTTGTGTTTACTGTAGATCGCATAAAACGATCGGGTTTACATATGCTAGGAAAACATCTTTAAATAATCTAGATGGCTTTTTTTCTTATTTTGCAACCCGTGGAGTGCAATGTTGTTATTGCTGAAAGTAAAATGTTGCTGAATGAGGTCTGCAGGTTTGCGGCCCATTTCCAGGATCAAGCGCACATTAACGGGGGATTAACATCTGTTTGACTAACATTGCGTAAAAAGGACTTTCGTGTTCAGGCTGTGAGCTGCAGCTGTTTAACTCAATGAAATGAGATGAAAACGGCTCGGTTGGTTGGCTGGGTCGCTTTAGACCGAAAGGGAGACGCCCAGCTGTCCCCCCGGTTAACCGCAGCTTATTTCTGGCTTCTGCTCTAATGGTAAACTCACTGGTGGATGGTTACTGGGTTACTGGTTATTCTCATTCTGTAGAACAGCAGATTTGATAACTGGTCAAGTGATCATCATCAGATCTGTTGGTTAACATGTAGACAGTGAATCCAGATAATAAAGCCTTTCTGCTGTCTCATGACCGCCGGAGCTGTCGAGCCAGCTGGGTTTTCTCAGGGAGGTGCCAGCTTTCACACAGCAGCCGGAAATATTCATGAATCCAGCCTGCAGGGCAGCGATAAAGCCACCGTCAGGGTTAAAGTTCACGCATGTGACACAGTGGAGGAGGCTATTAAACGCTCAGAAATGTGCCCTTCTGATATGAAGGGCATGATAAATGTTATGTTAAAACTTTCAGTGAGATGCAGTTTTATATCTTCGTACTGTAAATGGTTTAGCTTTTTGCTGATATATGGTTTAGTTTGTGACTCTGTAGTCAGTGTGGAAACAGCTGGATTAAACGGACAAAATATGTAATTTTGACTAGGGCTGGGTTTAAAAAATCGATTTAAATCGATTCAAGAATAAATAATCAATTATCGATTTCAGAAAATGCCAAAATCAATTTTTTTATTTTTAAAGAACGAAAGGTTAGTTTTTATTTGGTCATTCTTTTTTCCTGTAGTGTTTCCGTTAACACTGTATTCTGCTTAACATGTAACACTGGTTATTTTCACACATAAATGTTACAGTTATGTGTGTGACCTGCCAGTGCTGGACATTTTCTAATGAAAACACGAATATTAAATGTATATAAAATACACACTGTTGAAAGATTACTTCAGCGTTTCATAAAATTTGCCATCTGCGAATGTCTAATATTCAAGAAATATTTATGTTTCATGAATATCTGAAAATGAATTGATATTGAATTCAATCGAAATTAATCAATCGAAGCGATTTTTGCTCTTGTGAATAGGATCGAATTGATTCAGGAAATTAGGAGTGATACCCAGCCCTAATTTCGACCTCTTTTCCCAGTGTTATCTACTGTGCAGGATGATGGTGTAGATCATCCCATTATTGCCTAATCCTGTCTGAAGACTGCTGCGTAGTTCTAGTTTACACATTAAACTTCAGTGTGTTTGTTCCCGTTGGTGAAAGGCAGGTATTTTACTCAGCAGAGGTTCCAGGCATTGCTCATCGTGTCTTAATTGCATCACATGTGCTGGTAATGGAGCCATTAAACAGGGTGGGGTTAGTAGTCTGTGAAAGCTCAGCTCTATGGATGCTGTTAGAGAAAATACACCGCTGCAGCACTTAGGAACAGGTGACCTGGCTTTTTACCCACGCCTGTACTGTATTGTGATAATGACCCACATAGAAAATAGCTCCCTGTCTCCAGGGTTGCCAGGTTTGTTACTGAGCTTTCTGGGCTGGATTCATCCCACTGCAGACGTTTTCTGGTACAAAGATTCGTGATGAACTTGCTCAGACATCTCATTTTAACTCTTGTTGCTCATTGTTGACTTTTTTCCCCTTTCTGGTCATTTTTCCCTCAAATTTCTATTCTGGTCATGTTTTCCTCATATGGGAGGATTTTGTATTGAAATAAAGTGTTTCCCTTGAAGGACTTTGAGTTTTTTCTTATAGTTTGTCAGAACACGAGGGCAGATTTACTACCCTTCAGGCGGTTAAAGGACAAAGACAAAGAAAACCTTCTTTAAAAAACCTGCAGATTATTCTTTTTTTGCCCAGATCAACTTCAGTCACAATCACAATGGAAGAAGATGTATTTATTTATTATCTAACCCTTTAAATTCCAGTTTGATTACAGGATTTTTGTTGTTGTTGCCCCATTAAAAACAGTAACACGGTGTCATTGCACTGGGATTTAAAGGTTGAAACTAGTGTAGAGAATAACATATTTGCTATTTTTGATTAACTGAAATTAATTTAGAAGTTTGTGTTTAAAAAAAGGGATAATTATTAACCTTTAATGTTTCTTTCATAGCATTTTTTTGGAGAGAACTTTATCCAGGAATAACCCGAATCAGTGGTACATTATAACACTTAAAAAAACATAATGGATTTAAATCTGTTTTGTTTCTAATTTTTATTGTAGTTGAGACCCCACTAGGCTAAAATCCTCTACCCTTACCCCACCCATGAAGCTCTGCTAGGCAAAGCAAATCTGCTTGGCACGATGCAGCACCAGACCATCAGAGCCTTCCAGCCTCCGGCCCACGTTTACACCAGTTTAACCGAAGAAATGTCCGCTGGGGTGCTGATGTAAATGAAAACTTAGTTAATTGTGCAACGTGTCTTTACAGAGATAAAGTTGACTGATTTACTTTTCCAGAGCACTTTTGGGGAGAGGACTCTTTCCTCCTAATGAGCTGAGAGGTTTGTAAATGAAAGCAAACCACACGATTACTAGTTTTATTTAGTGTCCTCTATCCAGCCAGCAACCGTTTAGTTTGGGCTGAGTAAACCCAAACTAAAGGGAGGGAGGCTCTCTGTCTCTCTGACGGTGTGGACGGTTTTTACAGAGGTGGGTCAGTGGTCAGAAGACGGGAGGAGAGGAGGTGTGGAGAGGAGACGCAGGGTTGGGCTGCATCCTCCTCCTCATACAGCTTAGTCATTGCAGGTGCAATGCGTCTGCTGGAGCTGCAGAGTAAACCCAGACTCTTCAGTCAGACAGACGCGTCTCATCCAGCTCTCAGACAGCGGCGTAGTCCAGGATCCACGGGGATCCGGATCCGGATCAGCCTACAGACTCTGCAGCGTAGATGTGGTCCAGGATCCACAGGTATCCGGAGCAGACATGTGTGACGTGTTTTTAAACTCAGCCCAGGTGTGTAACGCTGTCGGGGTGAGCTTGTAATCCGTGCATGTTTGTCTGCGTTGCTTTCTGACGACTCGTTCGTCGGTTCGGAGATGTGAGCTGATTTCTCTTTTCGGCTCTGAGGAGGGAAATGAAGTGTGAGCTCTCTGTCGGATGATTTTATTTCCCTAAATTTGACTTTAAGTGAGAGTTTCTGAACTTTTGCCGACATTATCGTGGGATGTGGTCCGTCCATCATGTTTACTCATGAAAACTCTCCAATCAGTCAAACAATCAGTTTTTTCAGCCATTTTAGTCTGGAACAAGTTGGAGTGGATTTATTTTGGTGGAGGAGCGGCGGGTCGTCGTCTTCCTGCTGATCCCAGAAAGCTTCACCTTGTACACGGGCTGCTCTGCATGAGGCTCACGTCCAGCAAACGTGGTGTCTGGCTCCCAGCCCTGCAGGACCCTGGAGTTAGACGTGCACAATCTAAACAGACTTTATCCCTGGAGGATGGCTAATGTTCGGCTTGTTTTCTGCTCCATGTTAGTTTGATGTTTCTGCTACCCGACGTGTTTACAGAAATAAAACCAACTTCCTGAGTAGAACCTGCATGCGCCTGTCGTTCCTGGAGTTTCATGGAGATGGATTTATGGATTTATGGATCAGTTCTAGGCTCCGGCCCATGATCCATGTCACTGAGGAAGAGATCCAGACAGAAATCTGGATTTATCAGGTCCAGTCCTCGGGCTCCATCCTCCTTCCTCTGTCCACATTATGACCAGTCAACCACCCTGGCTGCCGGGGTGTTTGTCTGATTGTCTGTGCTAATGGATGCACTGGGAATGTGGGTAATGGATGTGTCTTAGAGTGATAAGGAGTCTTTGTTTAGTTGGTCTTGCTGTAGATCCATGATGGTAAAATGCATCGTGGATGGAGAAACATTCAGCTTTGAGGTAAAGTTAATAACACTAAAACCTAGACGATTATTTCGTGCCCCCCTCCCCCGTGTTAACCATAGAGCAGAGTGTGTGGGTGTTTGCTGCGCAGAGGCAGAGGCAGTGCTGCAAAGCTCTTATCTCCTGAAACATGATGCTGGAGCCTCCTATCAGCTGTGACCGGTGTGTTCAGGGCCGATCGTCATCACTTTTCAGGCCCAGTTTTTACAGTCTGGTTCACGACCGGATAGTTTTACAGGAGATTGTCGGAGGCAGTTTTTGATTGGGTGGTTCTAGAAAGCATCCATCATGTCTGCAGATTATTTGGCTGCAATCCTGAAACATGGAAGGAACCACGTCTTTCTTTGTGGTGTCAGCAGCAGCACATATCTATATATATTTAAAACATAATATATTTTTTTTAGATCTAGAAGTTGTTTAAATGTCCTGAAGCAGGTTTTAGTTTATTTCTGTGTCATGTGGATGTCCTCTCATTCAGCTCTGTGTTGAGTCCACTAATCCCCCCCCCATTCAGAGACGATGTCGACCAGGACACATCTCACTTTCATGGCTTTGTCTCCTGCTGTCTGCATCATCAACAAAAAGCCAGAAAGCTCAGCCTTCCACTCAGCCGGACAGCTGGCTTTTGTCCCTGGAGATGGTTGACCTCTGATGCATGTTTCCGCTCCTCTCTGCCCTTTTATCTGGTTTGGAGCCATGCTGCCTCTGTGGGCTGGAACTGATGAGGACATCTACTTCAGAAAGTCATATTTAGCCCCTTTTCCACCGGTACATACTCGACCCTACCGTACCCAACTCTGCCAGGTTTCAGGGTGTTTCCACTGGCCGTTTCTCTGGCCCAGTTGGACTGTGACGAACTCCACTGGGTTCCAACTGGGAGCGGGAGACCAGTGACTGCCATGTAGTGAAGTCACTGGATACAAACTCTGGACCCAGTTTTTCAGGACAGCGGTAGCAGTGGCTGTGCGACTGCTGTTTGCTGACTGGCAATAAGCACAAAGAAGACGAAGAGACAATCTGTAATTTGCAAAATGATTAGCCAGAGGTCTAATGAGGGAAAAATGAAAACTTCCATTAACCTGCGTGGTTTTTAACTAACGAGGTGTAGCAGTGGGATTTCTGGTTATCAAGCAGACAATCTGGTTTTTTTGGAAATGACACATGATAAACTATGACACCACTAAGAGGTTTTTCAGAGTACTTCATGTTTTCATTGCAAACTAAGTGATATTGGAAAAAACAAGGTAGGACTCTGGGACTGGAGCATTTAAAGACGGTCAGTGTTGTTATTGCATAGTTGTTTCCTAAGCATGAGAAGTGGAGCAGAGGGCAGAGAAAAGGACAGAAAGGGGCCTCGGTGAGGGTTTGATGAGGTTTCTGGCCCATGAGCCACAGTTGGACACTAACTTGAGCGCAGAGCGACATAAAGGCTGACTGCAGCGCTCTCATTGTCTGCTCCTTCCATGTTCCCATGCATGTGGAATTTCCGCCCCCGCCCTCTTCTGGCATTTTTAGTATTTCAGCTGCTGGCTCCATGGCTGCAGAGCTTCAGATAGGGCGGGGGTCGTACAGGCTGTCCCCAACATCCTGCCTCACATGGCTGTGTAGGCAGAGGGGCTTCTTCATCCAGCCTGTCTGCTCCGAGACCTTTTTAGATCATCCGGTCTTTATGACATCATGCCCTTTTTATTAACTCTGTGGGTGAATTGTGATGATAGCTGACCCTTCAGGTGGTCTACGCTGCTTTTCCAGACCTTCCTGTCCCATTGCCCAACGTGTGGTGTTTATTCAGAGCCTTAATCCACCATGATGATCCATTATTTATCACATCTGCATCACCCTCACCACCTGGTTGCTAAGAGACCTCGGTTTACACCTGGACGCCACTTCCTGTCCAAATTTCCACCAGAGAGCTTAAAGAGTCTCTGTGCAACATTATCATTGTCATAAAGCAGTTTGGAAGTCATTATTTTGCTTGACTGACCCGTTCTGATGAAAAAGCGGACATTTCCTCCTCCATCGGGTCTCCCTACAACAGAAACCATGCTAGAAGTCTGGCGACACACGAGACTACCGCTATACGGCCGGTCGTAAACCCGTTTGGAAAGACATGCATGTTTCAGCTGCGATCAGTTTTTTGCTTTTATACTGCTTTGATAATTACTTTTACTACATACTTTGAAGCCATGGTGTCTCGCTGTCGCCTGTTCAAAACAACCATAATTTGCCCCTGCTTTACAACAGTCTTCTTCTGTCGCCTCTTTTCGCTCTGGAGCTCCACCTACAGCTTTGGGTGGACACTGCATGGTAAACACACCCAGAGTCACACAGATCTGCTTTAAATTGACGGTAATTTCCAATCAGGAGCAGCCAGAGATCAACAAGAGGAAAAATAATGATCCTCTAGGGCTGGAATAAAAATAAACATAACTGCAAAATAGGAAAAGTGTGAATGTATAGTTTCTGTTGTATGATTGCCAATTATTTCTTCTCCTGGAAACTAAGACCTGTGAGAAAACAGCTTTTCCAGGCTGGTTTATATAATTAAAAAAGGGTTTTAAGGGTTAAAGCAGATGCTTTAGCAGGAAGGACATCAGCTGTGACCGTTGTGTGTTAGTCTGGAGAAGTAATCAGATTACACCTTCAGCTCCAAGTCTGACCTCAGAGGAACTGTAATCCCCACAGAGCTACATCTCCGACTGTGCAGGTGTTAAATGTTAAAGCTGCAGTCAGGAAAAGATGTAACCAGTATGAGCACGGCGCTCCCGTCTCACTGTTTAACCTGGTGTGGGTGTGGAGTTCAGGTAAATCGTGATCGGGATGTGTCGGGTCTTCTTTTCCAGAAAATGGACACCGCAGGGGTCAAAGTGCTGGAGACGGCTGAAGACATCCAGGAACGCCGGCAGCAGGTTTTGGACCGCTACCGGCGTTTCAAGGAGCTGTCCATCATGCGCCGGCAGAAGCTGGAAGACTCTTACCGCTTTCAGTTCTTCCGCCGTGATGCTGATGAGCTGGAGAAGTGGATCCAGGAGAAGCTGCAGATTGCCTCTGATGAGAGCTACAAGGACCCCTCCAACCTGCAGGTCTGCTTTCTGCCTGGGCGTCCAGAAAACTCTGAATGATGGATGGTAGCAGCCTTCCTTCTCAGAGTGCAGAAACATTTCCTCTGTGGTTGTGTCTGTGCAGGGCAAGCTGCAGAAACACCAGGCCTTCGAAGCAGAAGTTCAGGCCAACGCCGGGGCCATCATTAAGCTGGACGACACCGGGAACCTGATGATCACCGAGGGCCACTTCGCCTCTGAGACCATCAGGGTGAGTCTCACGACAGAGCCTGTTCACACCGCACATTGCTGGGAGTAATCACATTACTGGCAGTAATCACATTACTGAGAGTAATGACATTACTGAGAGTAATCGCATTACTGAGAGTAATCGCATTGCTGAGAATAATAGCATTGCTGAGAGTAATTGCATTACTGAGAGTAATCGCATTACTGAGAGTAATCGCATTACTGGGAATAATAGCATTGCTGGGAGTAATCGCATTACTGAGAATAATAGCATTGCTGGGAGTAATCACATTACTAAGAATAATCACATTACTGAGTAATCACATTACTGAGAGTAATAGCATTGCTGGGAGTAATCACATTACTGAGAATAATCACATTACTGAGTAATCACATTACTGAGAGTAATCACATTACTGAGAATAATAGCATCGCTGGGAGTAATCACATTACTGAGAGTAATAACATTACTGAGAGTAATCACATTACTGAGAATAATCACATTACTAGAAGTAATCAGTAATTAGTAGTAATCCAGCCAATCAGAGCCCTTCCCTGGATTTAAAACAGAATTAAGAAAAGGGGTTTTCCATGTAAACCTTCATTCAGAATTAATATTTCCATGTAAACCTGAAGGAGAAGATTTTAATTTTAATTTAATTTTTATTACAGAATTATTCATTCCAAATAAAAAAAACACAATGTAACCGTGTCCAGTCAGATTATTGGGAGTAATCGGATTACTCTAATCGTCATAACTGACTGCCATAAACCCAGCTGTACATGTTCCAGTGTCTAACGATTGTTTTTTCATCTATTGATTATTTTTTCAGTTAATTGATCGATCGGTTAAAAGATCCAGTACAAAAAATCTATTAATCTATTAAATTAACAGTTAACTTTCAAATAATCTAAATACTAGAAAATAACATGTATTAATAGTATAATAGAAATAATATAATAGCAAATAATATTTCCTATATTCCTTCTATATAAAATGACTCTGACTGGACGCTCTGACTGGACGCTCTGACTGGACGCTCTGACTGGACGCTCTGATTGGATGCTCTGACTGGACGCTCTGACTCGGCGCTCTGATTGGACGCTCTCACGCGGCGCTCTAATTGGACGCTCTGACTCGGCGCTCTGATTGGACGCTCTGACTGGACGCTCTGACTGGACGCTCTGACTGGACGCTCTGACTCGGCGCTCTGACTCGGCGCTCTGACTGGACGCTCTGATTGGACGCTCTGACTCGGCGCTCTGACTGGACGCTCTGATTGGACGCTCTGATTGGACGCTCTGACTGGACGCTCTGACTCGGCGCTCTGATTGGACGCTCT
>JAVQJG010221364.1:0-14072 GCA_036024015.1 Craterocephalus amniculus
AGAACGCAAGACAGGTATAACAAGATCAGTTTTACTTTCATACTAGAAAACTCGCTGATCCAAACATGGCGGATAAAACTATTACAGGTCAGAATAACCATTACTAAACATTAGGACCCTGGATTTTAGACCTGATCCTTGTGTATATAGCTCCATGAGGGCCTGGGTCTGTCTTAGCCTGATCTGTGTCCCTCCTCTTCGCTAAAAAGTCAAAAACATCTCCCTTTCTCTTCAACCAACTAGCAGCCTTTTTAGCCTCCAGTTTAAATGAAGCTGGATCGTGTAGCACCAGCAGAATTAAAGTTAAGTCACATCCATACTGAGGCTCTGTTTGGAGCTGAAAATAAACTACAATGTGACATAATCTATGTTCCCTAAATATATGTTCACAGGCAACTAAGTACGACATGGTTTACCCACGTTATCTTTAAACTTATCTAGTGCTAGCACAGAACTAGTTGGCGTGGCTACGTAGTGTCATGCTAGCATCAGGTTAGCCTCACATAACATTCGTAGTCAACGTCAATGAATAATGAGAAAACTAGCATTTATTTCTAACTAGTTTAGTTATACTGGTCATTCATGCAGGAGTGGAGATATTGTGCTTCTACCCTCCTACAGTGACCTGTCAATCATGTGAGGTGGCACCTGCATGTCCAAACATGTTGCAGCAGGTAAACATCTAAAATGTGCAGGACTGTGGTCCTGGAGGTCTGGACTTGCTGATCCGGCTGAACAGCTGCTTGCATCTATCACGTCATTGTCAGACCATCAGTGAGCTTCGGAACACAGACAAAGCAGTCTGGGACAGGTTCACTCAGCTGTGAACCTTCCCTGTTTGGGTAGAAGATGCTGGTCAGAGGAAGCTAACAGAAGTGAAGCGGTAGCCCTCAGGCTCCACCTTTAGATCCTGTCCATGAACATCACAAACAGCACTGGTGGAGTCCAACACTCAGCCAGGGAGACAGAACTTCTATATGTTGTAGCTCTCTGGTTCTAGACGTTTTTCCCCAAAATGATCAACGCCAACAGATTTTCATTTTTTGTCTTCATTGAGAATCTCTGTGTGTTTGAGACCAACCGTTCAGTGGTTGTTCTGTCTCTGGAGCTTAGAGCCTCGGCCACTCCCACAGTCTTCACTGTGCCGTTTGCCACTGGTCCGAGCACTGGGATGGAGTTCAAACCCTGGACAAGAAAAACTGGTTACAAAGAGGTCCAAAAACACTTTTCTATGATTCAGAGGCAAAATACACCACCCCCTCCCTGATTAAAGAAACTACTTGCATAGACAGGTGGAGGTAAGAAAAGTAAATTCACCTTTTTGGATCAGCTGACTGTCTGAAGTGTAACTCATCAAAGTGCTGCCAGCTGTATAACCTGAACCATCAAACACATGAGAATCAACATGAAACTATCAGAGTCCGAAAAGATGAAACATACAGAGAAAATCTACTTTCAGCAGGTGGGACATGACGGAGCAGCACATACACACCTTGCTGGTGAGCGCCGGCCCCAGTTTGTGGGTCACCCGGCACATACATCATGACGCCATTTTGCCAGTCTCCCTGGGAGTGCATCTGATAGGCTGAAAAACAAAACCACAAAGAAACACAACTCCACTTTATAAATCATCAGAGACATCTTAAACCAACAGGTCCCCCACCTGCACGAGAGGCCTGCAGCTCATAAAGTTAGAAATAACTAACTGGTTCAAAATAAGAACGAGTCTATGGAACTATGGAAGAGACCAACAAATGAAGATCATTAAAATCTTGGCTTTCATAATTGGATATCGACAAATTTCTTTCTCCACCATGTGGAAAATCATAAAATAATCCAAGCAATCCAAAGGGATTTTAGTTGTAATGGACGAGCGAGCCAGAGCTGGACACGGCTGATTGAGGATTACTGCGGAAAAACTGTCCGATTCATGAATACCACTTCAAATGTTTCTGTCCTCAAACAGATGCTGGATGCTACTGTGGCCACACTCCTCTGGGATGAACGCAGAGGGGAGGAGGACTGGTCAGTATTTCAGGTCTGTTTAAATAAATGGATCAAAGAGTAAAAGGAGCACCAAGACTGTTGTCACTTAAGCCAGCTCCAGCTGATCAGCCAATCACATGGCAGCAGCTCAACACATCTGGTCATGTACACATGATGAAGATGACGATGACGAAGATGAAGTTCAGTCTGAGCATCAGAATGTGGAAGAAAGGGACTCTGAACGTGGCGTGGTTGTTGGTCTGAGTATTTACTGTGATTTTCACACACAACCATCTGTGGAGTTTTCAGAGAACGGTGTGAAAAAGAGAAAATGTCCAGTTAGCAGCAGTTGTCTGGACCAATTCCAGGATGATCGCCTGATTTTAGGGTTCTACTCGAGCTCAGACTATTAAAGTGAAAGTTATGTATTATGCTAGTGACATGCTGCTGCTTTATGACTAGAATCCAAATAAAAATTAAAATGGTTCTTATTATGTGTCCAATCAGAACCCTTCCCAACTCCCAGATCTAAGTGTTGGGTATATGTGCTGCTAGCGACACATCAGCATACGCATCGTGGCGGCTACGCATTCCTAGCTGTGGTGGAAGGAAAGACAGGCCCAACCCAGTTCTAGTGAGGAAAAATATGACACACTCTGGACACCTGGCAGTAACTACAGACATAAAACTGACCAGATGAAGCTGCAGCATCACGTGATGAATCACCAAAAAACCTCATCCCATCTGAGGACGTCTCATTATTTCCATTACCGGTGGAGTTGGACGGGACTGTAGCCAAAAGACCTGTAAAGCAAACACAGGAACAGGTAACTTCCAGGTGGAATTCCTAATCTACTCTGGAATCACTGGATCGCTGAGAGAAGCATCCTCACCGAGGCCCCTGTAGCAGGACAGCTGCTGGTAGATCTGTTTCATCCGCTCGATGTTCAGGCGGCTGGCCTCTGCATGCTGCACCATGGGCTTTGGAAAATGCACGCCGATAATACATTTAGCGGCTTTCTGCACGGCTTCCGGAGCGTTCCAGGGTTCGTATATGTATTTGGCTGGAAACCCCCTCAGAACGGGCAGGTAGCGCCTGAGTAAACACAGGAGGAGGTTTACAGAAAGGATGCATCACCTGCACTGACAGGAGGGGGAATAACAGACAAGGCAAGTTTGTGCTTCACAAATTATATTCAATGGTGAGGGTGAAAAAAAGAGCATTTAAAAGTAGCAAAACGCAGCACAAACAGCAAAAATCTTACTAAAATCTTAAATGAAATACCGAATGTAATCTCCGTTGGGGTCTGTGCGCCGGCCAAAACCGACGGGACAGTAGCAATGGAAGAACTGCTGGAAGAAAGAGCTGCAGGAGAGCCACATCCAGCTGCCGGCGTTCACGCTCCAGTCTGCATCCAGAAGCAGCTCCTCAAACACCTGATCCCAGACGGAACAAAATAAGTCAGACATGCATCAATTCCTCAGGTGGAAACAGAAACCTCATCAGACGTCCTGTTCCTCTGACGCCTACCTTCATGCCCTCCTCCCAGCTGATCCACAGGTCTCCTCTCGTCAGGAAACAGGCCACGGCGTGTCTGGCTAGATGGTGGATCCAGCCCTCCTGCCTCAGCTGAGTCATGATGGCGTCGATCCAGGGAAAACCAGTCCGACCCTCCGCCCACTTGGCCAGCGCCTCGGGGTTGCGGTCCCAGGGGATCTGAACGCAGATGGGGTTGCTCTCCATCTTGTCGAAGCAGGGGTTGTTGGTGGCTGCCGTGTAGAAAAACTCCCTCCACAGCAGCTGGCCGTAGAGCGAGAGAGGAGGGGAGCTGTTCTTCTTCACCTGTAAGGTTCAACAGTTTGGACTCAGTGAGAAAGAGGACGCCATGCTGTGGTTTCATGGAGAAAGAAAGGTCTTCCTGACCAAGCTTGGCAACCTTATTGTGTCCTTTTTATGTCTTACTCAGGTACAAAATCCAGAATTATTTATTTTTTTAAACATTCGTTAATCTAACAAGCTTTATTTTTCTGCCTCCTCTATGAAATGGCATACCAAAAATAAATAAAGTTCATCTTCTCAACTACAAGGGCTGTGTGTTTAGGCGTGGACTCTGACAGAGATGTCAGAATAATATTACTGTGTCAGAGTAAATTCACCTGGAACACAGTAGAAAATGTAAATGGTTCATTATTTCAAGTTAAAAAACAATATCTAAAGTAGGCTCAAAGCTCAATCTGTAGTGATTCAATCTTCTTCAGGTTTCCAAGTCCTGATTTATATTTTGTAAAAACAAACAATCAACATTGTATTTCTTATTAGCCCTTGCCTTCCTGTAGAGGTCGGTGAGTTTGAAGTAGAAGAGGCGGCAGGAGAGGCAGCCGAAGCGCAGGTATGGGCTGAGCCCCGTCGGGCTGGCAAGCAGCGAGTTGGCGTTCATTCTCGGACGCTCGAAGTTGGCCACCCACGCCTTGTGGAAACATGGTGACATGAAGAGAGAGAGAAGCAGGAGGGGGGGCGTTGTAACATCAGACCAGGTTTCTATCCTCTGCATTTGTGAGCATTAGGTCTCAGATGGGACCGACCTTCCTCTCCAGGTGTCTCTCCAGTCGTGTGAGGGCCTCGGTCTCTCCTCCAGGCCAAACAGCCGAGGACAAGCCTTCAGTGTCAAAACCTGCAGGAATCCCAAAGTCGCCTCTTTACTTCCAGATCAGATCCTCTTTTTTTTCCATCGGATGTTAATTTCGGCTGAACTCACCCAGTTCTTCCAGGGATGGCACCCCAAACTTGTCATCGTGCTCTTCAGACAGCGGTGTGGTGCATCTCCCCATGATCTCTGCTGTGATGACCTCTGCAGGCATCTCCACAGCCTCCATATGACTGATGAGAGACTGGAACCGCTTGTAAGTGAGGGGGGACTGACCACCATTTAACTTGATGATCCTGCAGAGAGGGAAATGCCATGGATCAAATAGATGGAAAGAAACTAGACATAATGGGAGTGTTAGAGGAGGAGATGAACTCACTTGTCCAGGTCATAGAGTGTGTGGGAGATACGAACTGTCACCTCCACTCCGGCCTCAGAGGCCAGCTTCCTGATGGCGGCATCTCGCTCCTTCCCAAACGGCTCCGAGTCGTACTCGTAGGACAGACGGGAAATCTTCCACTCCTGCCGAAGCAAAAATAACAAGTTACACAACATCTGGCCTTGACATTTCTGCTTCTTACCTTCATCACATGAATTCGTCACCTTGAAAAGTCGGGGAAAGACATCAGTGGGTTGGCCTCGAATCACAAACAGGCGAGAGTTGAGTTTCCGGAGGCTGGTGTCCAAATCCTCCAGACTCTGCAGGAGAAACCTGCCGAATGACAGAAAGAAAGAAACGATGCATCACATCATTAAATCTAAACAGCTGCAGAATAAAAACTCATCGATCGGATTGTCAGATCGGACGACAACATGTCTGCAACTGTGAAGGATCCATAAAAGTCAGGGGTCTAATGAAGACATGATCTAAGCTCAGCAAAGTCAACTTTTATTAAATGCTTTATATGAACACAGTTAATATGAATTAGGTGAATATGGATCGTATCATAGATCTGTTTTCTTTAAAACTTAAACCAGCGTTCGCATTATGAACTATTAGTATTTTTACTGGATGCTAACTATTTTCCTCTTTGCTGAGGACATTCACATCTGGTCTAAAACAAGCGATCCTCTCTGACTCAGAGCGAACAGCTAAGATTCATTTCTTTATCCATCATTTTTATCCTTCATGGAGCATTCCCCACTGGTTACCTCCTTGTGCTGTAAAAACCTTTCACAGCGTTAACCAGTTTTTAACATCTCTGAGTGAACACCACAATGTGGGAATGGTTATCAGACGCAGCTTTGCTGGGATTACAGCTCGGTGATGTGGCTCACAAAGGGGGGGGGGGGTCCCCCTGCCCTTGCAAGAGAGCAGAAGTAGGTCAAACAGACAGGAGGGATGGAGGGTTTACAACTAACACATTGACCTACTTTTGCTACACCACAGGAAGTCAGACGGAGGGAAATTTACTGTGATTATGTCATCTGGCTTCTGCTTATTTACTGAGTAACTCCTCGATGGGAGGGACAAGAGTCCTTGCTGCCATGGAAACCAACCAAATGATAGGGTGATCCAAAAGCAGCAATAATTACAGAAGCTGCAGGTTGTTTTCGTGCAGTCTCAGCTAGCTAGCATGTTTGTAGTTTCCACATTAAACAGTGGAATAAAGGTGAAAGATGGCTCAATTCAACATTAAATAACATTCCGTCAATGTTTTCTTTCAACTTGTATGTTTTACATAAAACATGATACAAAGAATAAACTTTAGATTAACACAATGACACTCTGGTGACTTTAAAATGGTGCTGAACAAATCATTGTTTCCCTTATGATCTTGTCTCATCCTGCAAACCTGCTTTAAACAGTCCAAACAATGTTAGAAAGTTCGAGGTACGACCGCTGCACCACAGAGGAGATGATGAGCGGTGAAAATGCACCGAGAAAAAGGTCAGAAAGTGAAGCTGTAGCAGACGCTGGAGTTGAACATGATGACAAACTACAACAACCAACCACTGATCCCAATAAGCTGGGGCACAGTGTAAAATGTGAACAAAACCACAAAGCAATGAACCACTTTTTTATTTCCAGTAGGACAGAAACAACATCAGAGCTGCGTTTGAGTACCAAGAATCCATGAGAGGAGTAAAAGTGTAGGGGTGCTGCTCAGGTATGTTGTGATACGCACACTTAGGCAGATCTTAAATACAAAAAGTTTTAACCCCTCTTGATGCTAGTGCAAACTTTGATCAATTTTTTTCACCAAAATATGTTACCAATATCTCACTAAATTTGAAAAAAAAAAAAAAAAAAAAACTTACCTTACAGATTAAATAAGTGTGCTTGGGTTTATATATATAGTCCCATCACTCAGGAACATTTTTTTTCTTTCTAAAATCCTAATATTAATCACTTTTCTCCTGTGTGCTCTGGTTTGATCATGTCTGACATGTCCATAATTAAAAACAGGGCGTACTTGTTAGCTTTGTGTCACCTCAGGCTGCTGTTACTTAACAGAGGAAAAGGAACATGGATGCTCACTGCATGTTCTGCTTTCAGCTTGAAGGTCCACTGAATGGAAAAAAGCACAGAAGGAAACAAAACCACTGGCTGCTCAGCCTCAGTTGCATGTTCTGATTCCTTAACCTGCCAAATGTGATGCTCCTATTTCCAACATACAGCTTCCTTCTGCACTTGTACTGTATGCATTTGTTTGTCAAAGACCAGGGAGGTAAAGAGGGAGAGCCTGTGTTAGCAGCAGGAAAAAGCCAGTTTGTTGCCAGTCCTCTGACCTCAACAGCTCTCACTCTTATCTGTGAGACACTAGGCTGGAGAGCTTCGTGTCACACAGATACAAAGCTTTTCCTGCCCAGTGGGAAAACTTTGAATTAAGAAGATATAAACTCAGAAATATGACATATGACATACATTTCATCAGGTCAGACTGAGAGCTGACGGCCTGAAAGAATGTGCAGAGATTAAAACGTGTGCAGGGGTTGGTTCTCCAACTTCCTCTTACAGGCTAAACATATCCATGTTGGCTTCACTCATTTTAAACCAACCCCAGGGATAAATATGGCAGCATCAACCCTGCATTCCTCTCCTGAGGGCAGCAGGGATAAACTCCTGCACCCAAGAGACCCAGAATACGATGAGGCAGGTTTACAAACACAAAGCAAACTCAGCCCCCTTTTTAGGAATAATTATAGTGAAGCAGGGAGTTGAGGATCAACAGTTTTGCAGTAATGATATGACTTACATGCAGGCTGCGGCCATTATTTATTTTGGTTTGAGTTAACTGGAGACAATTGTTGTTTCTTTTGTTCTTGTCTTGTTAAATGGTGAAAACATTACATTTGAATCTACTTGACTTCTGTTCAAATGTAAATAAAAACAGAATTCAATAATTCACATCATCAACCCAAGTCTTCTTCCATTTCACTGAAAAGATGAGCTCATGAATCAGACAGCAGCAACAAGCCTATACAACGTTGGAACAGGAGCAAAATAAGTCTGGAAAAGTAACAAGTGGAGGAGAACAATTAGGCTGCATGGCCACAGTCAGCAGCAGACTGGGTATAAAGGAGCATTTCAGGGAAGCAGAGTCTCTCCGATGGAAAGACGGATAAAGCTTCATCAGTCTGAGACAAACTGGGTCTAAAAATTGGAACAAGGTCTTCCACATTAAATAGCGAATATTTTGAAGATTCCAATACCTGATATCATCCTCATTTCATCAACAGATTCAGGGATCAGAAGAATCTTTGCAATCAGAGTCTCAACGAGCTGGGCCAGGAGGATTTCTCATGGGAACCGGGTCCCACAGGGTACAAAGGGAATAAAAGTGCAGATAAGACAGCGGAGAAAATCTTCAAAGCCAAACAACACTGAGATACCAGTCAGAGACTAGTAAAACAGAAGCACCATAGTATTCAGGAGGAATCTCTGTGTGCATGGGACAAGGCAAAATATTACTGCTGGTTGCTTGTTTGTCAAAAACCGACATGCTTATCTTCTGAAAATCCCACTTAACTCTAGAGCAGGGGTAGGAAACACCAGTCCTCGAGGGCCGGCATCCTGCAGGTATTAGGTATTATTCCCTGCTGCAACACACCAAGCAAAGTGTGTTGCAGCTGGGAAACTGCCAATACCGGCATGAGGTTTTACAGCAACACAGCTCCCATCAAGACATCGTCTCTTTCAGGAAAGGCCTTGCACATTTCAGTAGGTCAATGCTGAACCACATCCTGCATCCATCAGTGTGGCAGAACAGACCTGCTGCAGTCCAGACCTGCAGACACGACTAAACATCTGGAGCGTCATGAGGAAGATCCATAAAATAGGGGTCGGGCAGATTTAGAAATCATTATATTCTGTTTTTATTTGATATTTTAAACAGAAACCAAGCAGGAGTTGGACTAAAACATGTCTGGGTGTAAAGGGACAACAAGCTGACATCATAAAATGATGTTTATAAGATTTATATTAGGATTTGTTTAGTTACACTCTTAATGTTTCCCAGCAGTTGTGTTTTGTATCTTGGACTGAAAGTCTGATTATAAAGCAGAAAAGCAAAACAACAAATCAGGTTTTGGTTGTACTGGGATCTATTCAGACCATATTTTGGGTTGCATGAGTAAGCTTTACCTCTGGTATTAGATTATGAATAGACATTGAGCTGAGCATGTGCAGTTACAAATATTTGGGTTGCACATGGTTAGTCGCTAAGACACATTGCAGACTGGTGAGCAGGATGACCAAATTTATAGCAGAGGCTGTAAGAGCACAGAGACATTATGACTGCTTAGTCCTTTGTCTGCTTGCCTTGTGATTCATTTAGACAGACATTTACATTTCATGTTCCTTATTTCAATATCATATGAATTAATCTGAATATAGTCTTTGGTTAATTTGCTCACTCTGTCTCTATTTTTGCTGGTCATTTCATTTTCCTGATCATGGCGCATCTCAGCTAGACTGCATTGCATCAGTTGTCTCTTGTTTCAAAGACACAAAGTAAACATTTATTCATATTTAATTATTTCTGTTTGCTTTTAGACAAAATTTGTGGCTCATTAAAAAGGATATAAAACACATCTGGAATAGGAATTTCCCCTCTATGGTGATGTAGATTTATTAGGCAGCTGTAGTTATTCTATATATTTAAATTATTTTCTTGATAATTTTATAAGTAAAATATCTGGAAATTTTTTGAATAATCAGTTATAAAGATATTAGTTTTGTTAAAATTGGGTGGGGGGTGTTGGATTTTACAGAAAATAAATTTAGCCTCTTTTTTAATACACCAGTTCACGTTAACAGCACTTTGAATATGGACACCGTCTAAAATAGGTCTTTTGTTGCATCTCCCTGATAGTTTTGCTGTTGTGTGTCAAGGGGCTGACCCCACACCTGCAAGGGTCCCGTGCGAAATGTGTTCCTCACCTCCACCTGTTGATCCCGACGTTGGAAGATCCCGCGAACCAGGGGTCGAGGATGTAAACGCAGCGGACAGTATCCGCTCCCAGAAGAGATTCCCTGAGAGAAGGGTTGTCGTGGAGCCGCAAGCCCTTCCTGAACCAGTGGATCGTATTAATGACCATTACTCAACTAGACGAGACCTATTTTCCTTTTTGAATGATATCTACAGTCTCTCGGTGCTGGCTCGACCTTAATTCCCACCCACGGGCATCATTTTTATATCTGAGAAAAGAAAAAAAGAGAAAACAAGGCCACGGGGACTCCAAATATATGAAGAGAAGTCCTTGTAGATGTGTATGCCAGCAGAATTATCCTTGCTCTAAAAGAACAGTTTCCATTATGTCGAAAAATGAATATAACGCTGGTCGCAGAACCATTTGGACACGAGACAGCGTGCGCGCTAATGTGACAAGCAACCCGGCGGGCTTTAGGACCTAGTCCGCATACGAGCGGCAGCCTGGTTTGTTGTATAACTTGTTTTTCTGATTTATAACGAAATTAAAGGCAAACAGCATGTAGGATAAACATGTACTAAAGCTCTTGGGCGGACTTACACTCTACACATTTCATATGACTAGAATTGGATGATACAACAATTTACTCGCCAGCGATTTGACGCATATGGTGTTGCTAACGACCACAAGACACCGTGGCAGGACCGGTTGCTCCCTGCCGCCAACACCGGGAAAGTACGTTATGTAAATACTATATGATCAAATTCGTCGTCCTAGTACCGCCCGGGGAAATACTTAGCTGTTTAAATCCACATTTATTTCCTTTTGACGTATTACTCTCCCTGCTTGACAGATGTTTGAACCGCTGGATCACAAAAATTTTCCTAAACGTCCGCGAAGATGAAGCTCCTCCGCCTAGTTAGCCACACCCACAGCTGTGACTCCGCCCACGAGCGAACGTTATCAGTGCTCTGATTGGTCCAAACCACTGTGCGCGGTTGTCAGCGTGGTCACGTTTTTGAAGCGTGCTATCTGTTCGTCCTCCCATGATCCTCACTCCAGCGAGGCGAGGCAAGCAGCGTGTGTGAATCCCTTGTAGTTACAGAGTTATGACTTCAGGTGCTGGACATGCTTGTAAGGATGGTCATTTCCAAAACCATGGCAGAACACAAGTACTTAACTCTCCCTTCCCTTATCTGTAATTTATTCCGTAACTTCAGAAATAAATATTTGATTAAATCAAAATGATAAATTAAAATCATATTTATTCTGTTGAATTAAATATCTATTCCCTTTGTTTTTATATCGGGGGTACTCAGCGAGCAGTTTACAACAGCCCAGATTAGCGCGTGAAGTCCGGAATGACTGTCGTGCGTCACAGGTTTGCGCCCGTGTCTAGACGCGTGTGTGTGGTCGAGTGTGGAAGTTTCTCCCCTCAGGTTCCCCTCACACAAATCAAGCAAACACAGATCACTCTTCTTGATTTATTAATGCTGTTTTTGTCCTGTAGTTTATACACAAGCCTCGATCTGTTAACGTGTCAAAAATATCAATCTGCCCTGCCAAACTGGACTGGAATGGCCTGATCTGCATGCCATAAAGCATGAAATAATGTGATTTATGATGCATTAACTGTCAAAACTTTTTATGTAATGTTATTTAATAGTGAAAGAAGAGAAATGCGTCACTAGAGCATTATGTAAAATGCCATGTAATTATGCAAGATTTAAAAAATGTTGCCTTAGCAAAACAAAGTAGTACCAGAATTTCACCAGGAGAGGGCTGCAGAACACCTTGTCTGCCTGAGCATGAGGTTTTCTGTAGAAATAAGTAACATTTAATGATAGTATTAACTATGAATATGTATGTGTTTTCTATTCAAAATGATTGAATTAGTATGAGGGACATCTGATCAATGTGAACATATTGATACATTTTGAAATGTATTTTTTAATAATATTCAGAAAGCTCCCATCGTGTACATAATGGGGTTGAAGAATTGCCTGAGATGGGAAAATGTTTTTTTTTGTGATAGTTAAATACGTGTGTGTGTGTGTGTGTGTGTATTTAATTTCCTATTGACTTAACATTTCATTTTAGGTTTTATTCTTGGTGTGTATATATAGTCTTTTTTTCTCCCCTTAACATTATATTATGTACAATTATGTAAAAACAAAATGTATACAGTAAAAACGGTAAATAGATAAATAAATACGTAATACATAAATTCTATGAAAAATACATAAAAGCAGAATAAAAAATAATTAGTTGGGGTGTGCTGTATCATGGGCACCCGTCCCACAAAGGCTACAGCTCAGTGCACCCAGTCCAGTGTTGAGTCCTGGCCTGGGGCCCTTTGCTGCATGCCTCTATCTGCCATCCTTTTCCATCCAGCTCATGTCAAATAAAGGCCACTAGATGTAGAAAAAAAAAACTTAAAATAAGTATTTAATCAATTGATTTAATCAATAAAACCTAATTACATCTTTAAAAGCCAGAAAGTGGTCTGTCGCAGATTTGCAACACTGCATCAGGGGGTTAATACTCCTCGTTTGTTTATTATTTATCATTATATGTTCTACTGTATATTGCTGTTGGTTTATTTATATGTCTAATTTTTAGTTAAACGTCTGATTATAATCACCAATAGTTCTATTTTTTGAATATTGTTTTTATTTATTGTTGAAGAAACAAGCTGTAACACAAAACTTGTAAATGAAAAACGTGACTATACAGCATGACTAAGATTTATGTCATGCAGCCATTCTGCTGGCAAAAACACTAGCGATCTATCTTCTTGGCTGGAAAAATCATGATAACTTTGCTGTTACCAGGCAACCACTGCTTAATAAGTGAGGCCAGGCTCCAGAGCACCGCATCGCATTCAGAGGCAGCTCGACAGCTGTCCACTTCCAGCACTCTCACCTGAAGTAGTCAGCATGATGCACGCTGCACTGCATCAAGGATCCGTCAGGCTTCTGGAAAAGACTTCAGTCAACGTCAGACCAGAGGACAAGCTGTCCTCCTGGTCACACCTGATTCTTCCTTACATGTGTCCCCTCTCTGTTTCTCAGGTAGCACATTAGTTTCTTAGGACTATTGTGATATGAAAAGAGTAAAATGTTTTTCAATGATGAAATTGCCAATCACTTCATTTCTCTCCTAATTTCACTGCTGCATGCCTGCTCAGTTCTTGCATAATGCAGCGTTATGCACAGGCAGAATGAGGGAGCCTCTGGCTCGGCAGGCAGCGTGGACAGATGGTTGGTCCAGCTCAGATGAACACGGAGAAGCCCCAGCAGAATGCATGAATCATCATTACACCAACTGCTCTTCTCAGCATGTCCCCCAAAATCAGGCTCTTTGTTTTGACAAAAATGTTGTATTACTGGGAATAAACTGTTTTGACCACATTGTTACAACCCTTGACATGTGCAGGGCTTCAGATACAAGAAATTACTGGATGTTAGAGGTATTTCAATCCTGAAAATATTGGACTAATCGATTTGAAATGTGAAATATTCACAAAGATCTGGCACTGACTATTGATGGTACTGATGGCCCTAAAGAAACATTTTCTGCACTATTACTTCTTCATTAACTTTGTCACTACTGTGGCCAAAGAATCCCGCTTGTCCTGGCAGGACTGCAGAAATTCTGCCTTTTTATCCAGAATGCAAGTATTAAAGGTAGAATAATGTGTTACATCTAAATAATCTAACATGTTCTGGTTATATTTCATTAAAAACCTGAATCTCCTTTAACTTCAAAAAGAAAAGAAAAGAAAAGAAAAAATATTAATATTATATAAAATTTGTTGGCTGTTTGTTGTTTTGTACGCAGAGTCTTATTCATTTATTATCGTTGTTTTTGGGCATCCTTTTCTTATCATCTTTAATGAAATTTAACAGTTAAATTTAGTTTCTTTCATGCTAGCTTTTGTCATGGGAAGTGAAGCTTCACCAGTCAATGGATTTTATGGTGTGATGCCAAAATCTCTTCCATACCATTTCCAGCGGACTGAAGGGGCCCCAGAAATGGTGCAGTTTTGTTCGGCTCTATGGC
>JAVQJG010221389.1:0-27903 GCA_036024015.1 Craterocephalus amniculus
AACATCCCGAGTCGAGGTCAGCAGCCCCCCATCTCCACTGTACACAGTGTCGATGGAGCACTGCTTCCCCCTCCTGAGACGCCGGATGGTGGACCAGAATCTCCCTGAAGCCGTACGGAAGCCGTACGGAAGTCGTTCTCCATGGCAAGCCACTGACATTCACATAAAAATCTTAACTTGTTGTGATCCCACTAATTCAGTAATATTGTATATAAAGTATTTACTTTGAATGAGTGGTTTAAAAAAGTAAATTAATTATCATTTTAACCCTTTCAAAACTTTTTTATATAATGTCCTTTGTAGTGGACATCAGGACTTGCGTACTCTTTCTAATACATGAGGCAGCAGAGGGCATAGTGAGGCAGACAGAATTTTACCAAGAATTGTGGAGGAAATTTAGACCTAGAGCTATCAGAAGATCAGATAGATGAGGGGAAGAGAGAGGTGGAAGGTCAGCGCACTGAGGAAAGTTCTGCAGGCATGGTGGAGTCTGACCCTGAACCTGAGTGTAAGCCAGGAAAAAGAGATAGCAGACTACTGATCGTACGTGCAATGTAGGAGCTAGGGTTGTGAAGTTCAGTAGTACAGCAGTGTGTAGAAATGGAAGCATGAGCAGTTTTAGTTTACACCATTGATCAAACATATGCACAATCACTCATTATGGAAGAAAGCAGTTATGACAATGCTGGACAATTCTATCAGAATCGGAAGCCCTCAGACTACAGTACCTCTCAAAGTACACTTATGGCCAAGTTTTTCAAGAAATGTCAGAAAATCAAACTGGGAGGTGGTTATGATAGGAGGAACTCTAAAAACAAGACAAGAGGAGCTGAAAACCTTCTTTGGCATGTCTCTGAACACAACATGCCTTTCATACTCTAGGACAGTGTTTTTCAACCTTTTTGGACCAAGATATTTTTTTTTTCCATAGAAAAATTACAAGGTACACCACACAAAGAAAATGCTAAAAATAAAACTCTGTATCAGATATATAAAGTCCTTCTCATCAAAGTTTCTTGAATGGAAATCAAATATTAACTGGCGCATTATTTGAAGATATCAATTAATTTGTCTTCAAAACATGTTTTTTAGACCAATTAAGTGGAAATAGATAATTTCCCACAGTACACCTGACAATCTCTCAAGGCACTGTAGTGTGCCACGGCATAGTGGTTAAAAAATACTGCTCTAGGATCCAGATGTACTTGGTGGCAGAGAAAGGGGTCCGAGTTTTAGCTAATGTAATTAGTTGAGACACGTGCTTCAACGTTAGTCAGTCCGAAGTCAGAAATGATTTTGTTCTCTGATCATTTCTTGTATGATGTTCATGGAATGTTTTTTTTATACAAATCAACCCTAAATCACATCACTGTTATATAACACTATTATAAAACGTATCAAGCAAGACCTGATGTCCATGACATGCTGTAAAAAAATAATATTTGTAAGATTTTACTTTAAACCACAATACTTGAAATATCTCAAAAAGAAGCAAACCTTTTTTTCACTCAGGTCCCATGAAGATGTAGTAAGTGCCCGCTCAAAAAATAAAGGGAACACTTTAACAACACATCTTAGATCTTGATAATGGAAATATTTTAGTTACAGATCAATGATCAAGATTGATCAATGAAAATCTAAATCATGAAACCATGAAGGTCTGGATTCAGATTCATACTCAAAAGTGGAAAGATCCCATCACAGGCTGACTCAACTTCTTTGGAAATTCTTCAAGACAACTCAAAATTAAGTTCGTAAGTGTGTGTAGTCTCCACATGCGCATGCTCTTGGTGAGATGACAGATGTTCTTCTGAAGAATCTCCTCCCAGAAAGTCCATAGCATTAATGCTTTCACCATCAAACTGCTGACACACTCCAGCTTCATAAAGGTGAGCATTGTCACATCAGACGGAACCCAGGTCCCACTGCAGCAGTCTGAAAATGGGTCTGAGGATCCCAGAACCTAATGGTAGTAAAGGTTCCTTCCCAGATCATCACTGCCAAACCAGTCATGCTGGAGGATGTTGCAAACAGCGGAACGTTCTCCACTGCGTCTCCAGACTCTCTCATGTCTGTCACATTTGCTTAATGTGACCCTACTTTCATCCGTGAGGAGCACAGGGTGCCAATGGTCAATCTGCCAATCCCAGTGTTTTCTGGGACTTGCCAATCAGCCTGTACAGTATTAGGCTGTGAGCACAGACCCCACTGGTGGACGTCAGGCCCTCCTTCCACCTTCATGGAGTCTGTTGACAGTTTGAGCAGAAACATGCAAATTAATGACCTGCTGGAAGTCATTTTGTGGGGCTCTGGCAGTGCTCCCCCTGTTCTTCCTTGCACAAATAAGCAGATGGAATCTCTTTCATGCTCTCAACATTATGCTGGGAGACACAACAAACCTGGTCGCCTTTTTCTACGCAAATATTGTAATTGATGAGAATGCTTTTCAAGGCTGATATAATTTTCTTTTAAAAATAAGACTCAAAAAATATCTGTGGCTTTCGAAAAACATTCCAGGCTTAAGCTCCCCGCTTCCATGCTGCCAATGCAGTCAGTTGTTGTTTTTCTACCTCATTTGTCTGGTTTTCACTGGTAGGATCAAACGCTTTTAAGATTTTAATCTCTGCCTGCAACTTAAAATATGAACCTATTGATGAGCAGAAAATATCAAAGAATTTTTTAAGACTGAGTAACAGTGATCCAGAATGTTATCATCTTTGAATATCTTGCCTATATTTAGACTGTATTTTAGTTTTGTCTTATGAAAGTCTCCATTGTAAATTTTCTGGTGCGTTTAGGATACTCATCTCTTGTTGACACAGTTTTTATTTTGCTTTCAGTTGTCTTGTTGATGGTTTGGTATAAGCTTCTAAAATTTTCTGATATGCAATTTTAATACATTATTAAATCTAGTAAAAAACAAAAAATTCTCCATGTTATAGGTTGCAGCTGAGAGCGCAATCAATCCAGTCCAGTCACATGTCCAGTCACATGCTTCACAGCCAATAATGTGTTCTTTTATGAAATTTGTAATCTTTTCAATACTTTAATACATAATCTTATCAATACAACTATGAAATAAATATTTTATTGAGGAAAGAATACATTAATCTGTTCAAGTGACTGCTTTGTTTTGTTCTGATGGAAATTTGCAAAGCACCGCTGCATCATCACTACTTGCAAACACTGCTGTCTTAACCCTTTTAGACAGATGGTAAGTCAGTGCACCGGCCAGCGCTCCTGCTGGCGTGCACAACTAGCAGGTCAAGCAGGTTAATTTATTATTTTTACGATCCGACCAGCAGTTGTCTTTAGGAGTATTTAAAGCCTTCCAGACTCACTTTCTCGTTACATGCCATTTCTTAAAATCTAAAAGAAAATGTGTTATTTTTTCTTCAGATCTTTTCCAGAAGATGCTATAATGCAGGTGTTTGGAGAAGCCCAGATAGTATTTGTTTGGAAGAGGTTGAAGGATTAACAGTTTTTAAGTTATGCAGCTGCACTCAGTTTCGCACATGAAAACGGTACAATTTCAATGTACAATCTGTGGAGAAACAAGTTGACACTCCGTGGAGTTGCTGTTCACACGTGCATTTCACAGCGGGAGCTTCTCCTCCAGAGAGTGTTCTCATTCTGGAAAGCCAACTGGGTAGACCACCCAGGAGGCGTTGCAAATAGTAAGCTGTGGAAACTGCAGTGTTTTGTTTACAGTATAGAGAAAATGTCAGATGACACTCTCTACCAATCTAATGGGTACTGTTTTTGTGTTAATATCAATACCACATGTTTATGGATGTAGCCACTAAAACTACAAGCTTGTGAAATGCAATTTACAGGTCTGGACACTTACTTGCTGTGTTTATAGTTTGTTTAATTTTATAAAGTTATTTTTAAGTAGCTGGCTGAACAAGCTCTATAAGAACAGAGGCATTTGTTTCATACTGTAGTGCATGCGCTCTCACATGTCTTGGAAGTTTCAAGGCTGTGTTGCTTGAGTGAATAACGCTCTTGTTAGTAGATATGTGGTTTCTTTGTTGACCAAATCTCTGTACAGCCCCCCTTCTTTCATAACTTGTATGTAACAAGACAGTCATCTTGCTTAAAATGTTTTTCGAAAATTTTTTTTTTAATACATTTTGGAGCTCGGTTCATTCTCAGTTCAAGCTCTTAATTATTCAGATAAACATTGATCAGAGGGGTTTAAATTGTTTCCTACATAAATAAATGAATAATAGTGATTATTTTTGAAGTGGTGCAGATAATTATCTATTCAACTACCATGCAAACTATCCCAAATTGAACATTTCCTTTAATTTTTTCATTTTGCCACTTTTGACATAAAAAAAAAAAAAAATCAAAAACAAAAAAACCCCAAAACCAAAACAAAACAACAAAACCTTAAACTCAGATGTTACAATCATGTGATGAGTAAGAACTTGGTGGTCACCACCTCACACACATGCTGGTGAGATGGAAAACACATCTCCATACCCTGATGCCAGAAGGAAAACAAGGAAGCACACTGATAATGAGGGACATGTCAGAGTCTGTTTCAAACACATCAACACACCCTCACTACTGTGAGAGAAGAACCCCTCCCCCCTCCCTATTCTTCCATCCCTCACTCACTCATACTCTCACAATCTAACACATGCCCACAGGTGTGACAGCTACTCAACCACTGCTGTAAAATGTAAGGGACTCTTTTCAACATCAAGTAAACATTTTCTCTTCAGTAGATGACTGACTGTCAGCTGAAAGCCAGATCCACCTGTCTCATCACAGCAAACCACACATGAACGTGTGAGTGGAAGCTTCCAGCACATCTCAGGGCATACTTCAGTATTTGGCAATAATACTTCCAAGCAATCGTCTGGACGGCAGAGGCAAGGGATGTGCAAAGTGTTACAGAAAGAAGGGGAGAAGAGGTTGGGGTGAATAAAAACATAAACATAAACATAAAAAATGGTGGAAAAGGCAGAATGTTTGAAGGTAGATGCCTGAACTTGGAACTATTTGTCATGTCAGATAATATGACAGGTGCTCCAAGAGGGAGTTTATAACTAGATTATTGAGAGAACCTTGATTTATTTGCAATACTAAGAGAGCCAACACTCACAGGTGCCTGACACACTCATCACTATTTTAAACAAGATTAGATTTTGTTAATTTGCTAACCAGATTATACCGCATCTTCCAATAGAATTAAAAATCTGCCAGGGATGTGGGCAGTTATAAATTGGGGAGGGATCAGCATTGGTCATTCATTTCTCCAATTTCACCAAGAGGTTTTTAAGCAACTTTGGTCCTAAAAGCTTTTGTAATGGATGCCCTCACTCCCTCAGCCATCCATCCATCAATCCACCCAATGACATGATCACTGATCAGGCTGCTACATTATAGCATTTACTGCTTAATACATGCTGGCAGGCTTAAAATTCACATGTCTTGCTGAAGGCAAATCAATTTTTGTGGAAAAGGAAGGTAGAAGGTTTAAGTCACACTTCAGTTAGCAAGACCTATGTGCCGTAATGAGGCTGTCTTTGCATGACAGTTTGTTCCTTCAAATGTAGCCAACAGGCAAGACTATGGACAGATCAATTAAACAAAAGAGGACAAGATGAAAAGTTTTGCTTTAATTTAAGCCATTTTAGAGATAAGATATGTAGCAATAAGAAGTCCCTTAGTGCTGCAATGCAGTTACTCAAGAATTGGTCATTTTGCTGCTGATATTCCTCACCGTTAATTCAGACCTATCCATGAGTGTGAATGAAAAAGCTGTGCATATGCCAAAAATGGCCTATGCACAAGCTTGGACTGTATTTAAAATGATCATAGTACATTTAAGTACTCCAGCTTTCTCATGGGACATCACATTCTATAATATAATATATCATCGTTCATATTTACGGGCCTGCATAAGTATAGCAGCTTGGTTCTTAGTTTGCTAATTATAACTTTTTGCTGTAGAAAAAAAAATCATCAGCTGAGATGATTACCTCAGTTTTGTGCTATGCATGGAAGTCTGATACAATGTCTTGTACAATAAAATTCCTGCTTGCAAAATATTATAGAGTCTCATCATTTTCCCCCAAAAGCAATGGATGGAACTTGAAGAGGTCAAGATTTATCATAAAAGACAGTAGGCTATCTTTGTGCCAGACAGAGGCAAGAGAAACTGCTGAGGAGCCAGAAACTGACATAATGCAAAAATGACCCTAAGCTCAGAGAAGAAACTAAGAGTTCTTTTTCAAAACGCTATGAATCCATTTTAACAGTTTTCAGGAAAATTACATCTTATATCTACGCCTGTGCATTTTCCAGTACATTTCCAACAAGGAAATATACTGTAGAAATTTGGCATGAAACATTAATAGCACAATGAATAGTTTTATTACACATCCAAATGCTATATCAAAAACATTTTTTTAAATAAAATTCGGCTTTTATAGTGTTTTGGAGAATAACTTTTCGAACACTGTCTAGTAGAGATTGATTGGTGTGGGATCTTCAAGGCAAGGCAAGATAAGTTTAGCTGTATTGCACATTTCATGTACATGACAATTCAAGGTGCTTTACATACAAACATTAGAAACATTACAGTAGGGTACAGAAGACATTAAGAAGAATTAAAAATGGAAGTAAAATCATAAATAAGAAAAATTTATAAATAAAGTAACCTTCAGAGAAAAAAAAATCCCTTATTAGAACTGCTGACAGTTTCAGCAGACCTGCAGCTTTCTAGGAGTTTGTTGCACATGTGAGGAGCCTAAAATCTTCTCCGTGTTTAGTTCTCACTCTGGGAAATGAAAGTAGACCTGACCCTTGTGACCTGAGGGATCGGGTTGGTTGGTAATGAACCAGAATATCCTGAATACATTTTGGCCTTAAATCATTCAGTGCTTTGTGAACTAACAGCAGAATTTTGAAGTCAGTTCTTAGATAGACAAGTTTTTCTAAGTCCGGTGGAGACATCAGTCACACGACTTTGTACTGTGTGTTGTTTGTGTGCATGTGTGCGTGTTTCGTTGTGTGCATGTATGTGAGTGCGTGGGTTTATATGTGGGGGTGGGTGGGACAGGGTTTTATTGCTTTTATTGTTTTTGTTAAGCACTTTGTGTTACAAATTATGTATGAAAAGTGGTATATAAACAAAAGTTTATTATTATTATTATTATTATTATTATTATTACCAGTCCTTTAATCCTCAATATGTTCTTTAATAGGCTGACTTCACAACTGTCGTAATGTGACTAAGTTCAGGTCTCAATCCATGACTACACCCAGGTTTCTGGCTCTGTTTGGGGTTTCTAATTTAGCTGTCTGAAGCTGACTGAAAACTTTTAATCTTTCTTCTTTGGTTCCAAAAACTATGATTTTAGGTTTTTTCTTTATTTAACTGAAGAACGTTCTAACACATCCAGTCTCGAATTTGATCAGAGACTGGATTGGACTATACTCTCCTGGTGATATGGTTATGTAGATCTGTGTGCCATCAGCATAGCTAAGGTAACATATTTGGTTGTTTTTCATAAAGCAAGTGAGTGGGAGCATGTAGATGTTGAACAGCAGTGGCCCCAGGATGGAGCCCTGGGGAACTCCACAGGTTTTTTTCAGTTATGCTCAGATTTGGAGTTGCCTATAGACACAAAATAGTCTTTGTCTTTTAGGTAAGACTGAAACCAATTAATTGCAGTGCCAGAAAGTCCTATCCAGTTTTTCAGCCAGTCTAGTAAACACATTTCAGTGCCTGGATATGTAGTGTTGAAATATTTAGTTGAAGTAGAGGCAAACTTTTAAACTTAAAAAGGCATTCACATGGATATATCATACACAAATCAAGTAAAGATTTCCACAGTCATTAAAGAAATATTTTCCAAAAGCAGCCACATGGGCAAAGTGTCTTATAATGGAGATGTTTCTGGACTCATTTTTGTGTTTTCTGGTCTTGTGAAATAATTAACTTCTGATTCGGTCAAATGCTATAATCAGACAATGTCAGTTATCAAAAAATACAAATAATCATCTGACAAATCTGTTTAAATTTCCAATTTAAAACTGACTCTTCCTTCACCGTTTCATTAAATGATTGTATGCAGTGTAAACACATGAAAAGTACTAACGAGAATATACGTCTTTCAAATGCATTATTAGCGTTAGTATATTCTCCCAGGCCATACTTTTTAAACATTTACTAATCATCTAGAGAAAATGCAATATTCTTTAATGAATTGCTGTCTAAAATCTGCAGTGAATCTGACTATCCTGCTGTTGACTTTAGCTTTCAGTACTTTGGTCTCCATGGAATTGTTCAATATTCTGGATAACTTATAGCTGACCCAACTTGTAGCAAAGTCAACTCGTAATAAGGGGCAAACACTTATACATCTCCAAGGGTTTTTCCATTTCTAAGATTGCAGTACAAGATCTGGCTCTCTCTATCTGTCTGACCATGAACGTTTTTTTCATATAATAGCTCCAGGATTACAGGTGTTATTCAGAGTCTGTTGCTCCAACAAGGATAAAAGCAGTCTCAAGTGAGAAAACAGCCCCATGGACAAATTCCAAAATAGTTAGTACAGAAAAAAGACAGCTGCACAGCTGAACGCAGGTGGTAAAAAAACAAATCTCGACATCCTATATAATATGTGTGAATAGTGGCTTCATAAATGCCCTGCATTTGTGTTTCGATTAATAATGCTCAAATACACTGCAAAGACAGAACTCCAATGTAGAAAGGTGGATTAACCACACTGACCCGACACAAAACTCATGCTATCTGCTGCTGAAGTAAACAGTAGCTGCATGTTCTGTTGTACCTCTGTAATGCTGGCAGGCAGCACTCAACCCTTGGAATACTACTCCAGTTCCCACGTCCAACACATCATGCCCAATTGAACACACCAGCAAACACTCACTCCCCAGCGTCCTAAAGAGTCCAACATTCTGTGCCTGTGCCCATAGTTTGCAACCTTTAAAATCCAAAGAGCTCATTTTGACCTAAACCCAACAAAACAAAACTCAACAAGATGAGCAAATGTTACATGACCTTTTAAAAAAAAACAAAAAAAAAAACAAACGTATACAGTATCTTCAGTAAATTATGAATCACGATTTGATAAATCTCTTTTAAGTTTTAAAAAAATAATGAAATTTTGCTAAAAGAGGATAGATCCACTTTAGAGTTTGTGTGAAGTGATGAAAAAGAAAAGAAATACCCTTTACTCTAAACAAATGGCAAGAAAATATATCCAAGCACATTGTTACTAGTGCCTTTGGACATTGAACAGTTCTCATTGATATTTTTCCATCCAGACATTGTTCTGAAAATGTCTATTAGTAAATAAAGCTACAGGACAGTACAGTGACTGTCTCAGCATGCAGAATATATGGACAGAAAAGTGTTCATAGAGTGATCATGCAGATGTGAACCCGCCTGCACAAAGGTCAGAGGCCAGCCAGGGGGACCCCGACACTTGGCCGATCAGCAGCCATCTTGTGGCCTGGAGCCCAGCCACACCACCATGAAGACAACCCTGCATTTACCAAGGAGGTGGCAGAGGGAGGCCCCAGCCAGGGCCCCCGGCGGCCGTGGGGCAAAGGCCCAGCATGCAAAGATTGGTAGCTGCATACTCCTCCGGGGGGATGGTTGCCGCTGCCAAATAGTGATCCAACTGTTCTTTCATGAAGTCCTTGGAAATTGGGAGAATGATTTATTGTGATATTTAATAGTAAACATTTACTTTCTCAGCCTTTAATGACTTATAGAGGGTGGAAAGATAAGAGAGCCATAGACTAGTGAAGAGTAGGATCTGGACAGGTCCTGACAGGCATTCAGTATGAATGAGATTTACCATTTCCACATTCCAAATACAGATTTTTGCTGTTGATTAGAAGGGGGCAAAATCAATGTGCCCTCTTCTTTCCCATACTCAGACAAAGCACGAGGCACTAAAAGGGGTCAATGATGTAATGCATCTCTCACTAAAGGAATTAATAAACATGAGATGCCAGGGCTGTGCTGTGGTATGTATGGCGTTTACATCAGAGGGCTGAAAATGAAGAGGGAAGTTAATTAAACCAGCACAGAGAGATGGAAGGTCACTCCTATTTCATTAGTGGGTAATCTCCTTCTCTCTCAGTTTTGTTTTCTTACCATCTCATTTTGTGCCTCTCCTGGGGGATATTTGTAAATATCACCATTAATATGTCTGAAGCCATTTTTCGAAATGCTTTTTTTTTCTCAAGTGTTTGGCTACATTTCCATTAAACCCAGGTGTAATATCACTACTTCGCCATCTCTTGAGATATTGTAATAAAAAAAGGGTTTAAATGAGACAGTGTTAAAAAAATACAATCAAACATATGAATTAGAAAAAGAAGCACACACAGAGAGAATTCAATGGCATCTATATCAACAGGAAGCGGCCCTTAAACAGTGTCTCGAGGAGGTGAAGCGAAAACTTGGAGGGGTTTGGAATTATACCACCATGTCATATTTACTAACCAGATAATATTTGCATCAGAGGCTGAGAAACTCCATAGTGAAAACACAGCTTAGGAAAGCAAAGCATCTTCTGTTATCTGACTAATAACACCATTGGCAACTTTTTTCCCCTATTTGGACATTTTTTCTTGCTTCTTCAGTAAGCTTCTTATATAGTATGGTTTTCCTCCACTTAATAATGGATATGAGAGGCTAAAATTTGGTCATGTGTTTACACTTTCATGTCACTGATTTGATTGAATCAAGGCCCATACAGATTTTCATTAATCCTACCAACTACATAAAGACAAATCAAATCAACATATTTTGCTCATCCAAACCCCATCGTAAAGGCATGGTGCCTCAGTTCGCTTTTATAAATGCTTCAGGGAGCATGGATGATAGGAACCTGCACCTGGCTGGATGAATAGAAAAAATAGAAAAAAGAAAATAATATACAGGGATTTGCGGCCCATTGGACGGCTGAGAAAACAGGATATTATAGAGAGAAGTTGGCTGCAGCTGTATTAAATATAAAGTCAACCAAATGAAAAATCTAACATGTTCTCCATCAGGCAGCGTAAAGCTGGTGCCAACTACAAACTTTCAAGTAAATGACTCTAGGAAGCTACTTTGATGTAGCTGACAAGGAGCCTGTAATAAGGAGGGTGACTTTTCTCTCCCCGGAAGCCCCCAAACTCCTGAAATCTCTGCTCCCTTGATCAAGCAGATACTTTCAGTGATAACGCATGCCAGAGCACTTATATTTTGCTGCTAATCTCTTTTGCTGAATGTTAACTCTTACTCTTTGTTAAAATTCAGGGGGTCACGTTAGCTTGCTGCTACTGTCTAACTCTTCTCCCCTGCTGAGGATTTGATCCTACAGAATGTGTCAATAAACTACTATCGATGTAATCATGTACAAAGCATTAAAGGCTTGAGGTAATCATGTGACAGCAGCTGCTCTGTTTGAGTGTCAGAAATGCGAGTTCAGATCCAGACATAATTGAAGCATATTTTGACAGGTACGTATGCCTCATTTACTGTGCAATATAAGACTCACTTATTTTAACTAGAACAGTAGAATAATGTTTCTTTTGTTAATCTAAATTAACTAGGTTTAGGTTTTTAATCCTGGAAATTTTACATTTTTATTTTGATATTTGCATATAAATCAAAAATGTCAAAATACAGTTTATGTTGAATCCATAACCCCATCTATATCTCCACTTGAATCAACTGTTCAGCAGGTGAACAGCTGTAAGAAGCTTATTTCCTCAGCTTAATTTGAGTGAACACAGTTAGGGCTGCTGGTATAGACTTATTCATTAACTCCTTTTTAAAAAAAATATGAGATATTAGATTATTTTGATAAGATCTTGTTAAGAACGATCAGGTTAGAGATTTTTACATAGAACTTGTTGGACACTTGTTCTCACACACGAGCACTTACGGCACTAACACACACACACACACACACACACAAAAAAGGGGGGGGGGCACTTAGCACGATCTTAGCACTTGACATAACTACATCGATGACCAGCAGTCCACCTGTTCAAACTGTATCCTACTCCTTGAATTTATGCTTATGTTGTTGTCTCAAATGTACGTCGCTTTGGATAAAAGCATCTGCTAAATGACGGTAGTAGTAGTAGTAGTAAATAATCTGACTTCTCTCATCCTGCGCCAAACAAAGTCTTTTACAGTAATTGAAGTTTTCGATCACTTCCTTTTTATGACTTCATAAGAAGCTCTGAAGGAACGTCCATAAATTTTATCATTTTAATGATTGGAACCGAAAACTATCATGATAAATTTTACAGATGTGAAAATGATGCCCTCAGTCTGGCCTTTAATCAGCTGGCTGACCACTGCTACCTGTAGCCCAAAAGAATAACTGAGATGGAAGCAAATGTAAAGGACACAGGATGAACTCATGTGAAGATGGGAGCAGGAATGTCATTGCATATAAAAATCCACATAAACATACCTTGACCAAGTAGCTGCCATCCTTCTCCATGACCGCGATGAGAGAAGAGAGGTTGGACAGGTCATGGCGCCGTGTTGGAGAGCCGGGAGGCTCGTCATCGTCAGGGAAACGCACCCCTCCAGCTTTAGAGGTGGAGCCTAAAGATGGAGGGTCAAAGTCCGAGTTTCATGTTGGCAGCAAACAGTAAAGTTGTGCTTTACTTCCATTTAGTCCTTTAGAACTGGTCTATGTTGAGTGAGTCATCTAATGACATAAATGTACAGATTGTTAATCTTTTTTAAACATTACAACTTTCTAGTATTCTATACAAACAAAAGTAGACCAAACATAAAAAAAAGTGCATGATTGTTCTCCCTGTGCACAGGAAATGTACTGGTACAATAAGGCCTCTAGCATAATTAGCTGTTGCTCACACAAGACACGACATGTGTTCTGCATAATCCCTCTCACAGGCTGCAGATTACTTTTAATTTTCCTTTTCAGCTAACATATTTTCAGCATCTTAGACAGTCTATCCAGTTCAGGACAGAGTCTAACAAACGGTCTGGCAGCAGCAACTGAACTCTGGGGATCCCAGTCACACAAACTCTGTGAAGGGCCAAAGGGTAGGGCTCACATTGCATCACATTTACCTTTTCTTCCTGTTGCCATGGCAGTGTGGTTAGGAATTGGTTGGTCTCAGAGAATATGGTCGTGATGTCATCACCGACCTGAAGTTGGAGAGAAAAATCAGAGAAACACAGCGTTGGATATTTCAGCTGGTTCAGACAGAATACATTTACGTTAACGTAAAAAAGTTCAAACTTAGGAAAGATTTTTGTAGCTCCAGACTTTTTAAGAGATTCTTCACAGACAGCTGGCCAGAGGCCGTAACTGCATGGCTGGATTTTCTCCTATCAGGGTTAACCCGGGTCTTCCGTACTACAGAGCTACTTAAGTTCTTCCAGGGATGTATCACTGTGACTACAGATGCTGAACAGATAATCTGGTCCACAACAGGTTAAGTTCTAAATCCATCCCAAACCACTTTGTCCTCCTTATTTATGAAGTTCTGACAGTTTTTCAGACTTGCATTTAAGGGAAGCTACAAAATTACCCATTCTATATATCCCACCATAAACCACTCAAACTGTAATGTGGCATCTGCCCATCCCTATTCTCCAACACTATTTCAATTATCATTAAAACTATTGATGCATAACTCAATAAAAAACATGTATTTCGGTGATATTCGTTAATAGAGTATTGTCATTATTAGGGATGTAACGATTCACTCATGCCACAATTTGATTCAATTCTTAATTTCAAGTTCTCGATTTCGATTTTTTACGCTTTTTTTCCCAACAAAATCAATTTTAGTTATTTTATGGCCAAATGAATTGTCTTTTTCTTATATTTGCCTTTTTCTCCCTTGTTCATGTTCTATTTCCTGTTGTACTAACAAAACTTAACACCGAACAAATAATTATCATAAATGTGGAAATTGTCACAAATCTTTTTATAAACAAAATAAGTTATATAAGTTATATACAAAATAAGTGTAATTTATATACAATAAATTATATTTTGTTTTGAACGTCATCTGCATTGATTGCATTGATACAGTATTTGTGTATCTCATTTGGGGGATGAAGAGAGGGTGTAAATAAGCTTTGGCTTCTCCCAACTCCTTTTGAACAGGCACTTTGGTTATGTTGATATCTTTTGGTTTGTTTTTGTTTATTTTCTTTTCTTTCGTTATTGCTCGCATGTAAAGCTTGTGGTATTAAGTACTGGTTCCTAGAGGTTCTAACAGTAGAATGGGAGCCAGAACGGTTATCAGACCCCTCTCTGTGGAACCAGCTCCCAGTCTGCCATCAGGAAGCAGACTGCTTCTCTAATACAAGATTATCTTCAAACTTTCCTTCCTGATAAATCTTCTAGTCAGGTCAGGCTTGGTGACCCTGACCCATCCTTTTAGTTCTGCTGCTATAGGCTAAGGCTGCTGGTAGATGATCCCATCATGCATTGGGCTCCGCTCTGCTCTCTTTTCTCTCCATGTAGGAATATCTGACATTGTTGTCATTCATTTGTTTTCTAATCTTCCTCAGCATGGTAATCTTGCCGTAGAGTTCTGTTGTTGGGTGACCCCTCTGATCTGTCATTTTCAGCCTCTCCAGTCCGGACAGATGGCCATTCCTCCTGGCTCTGATGGAGGTTTTGCTTCCTGTTAACAGGCAATTTATTTTCTTCACTGTCTCCTCATCCTTCATCATAAAATGGATTTGGACTGTGTGAAGAAATAAGGCAGAAAGTTAGTTTCTGCGGGCAGACAGAGGACTAAATTATGTTTCCGAAACTCCCAGAACGAACTCCATCTTTAAGATGAACTCTTGATGGGTCTGATTTGAACGAGGCTTCTGATTTAGCTGGGTAATCTAAAAGAGGCACACCGGTGTGCACCTGAGTTCCTCTCCAGAGAGGACCTATCTATCACGGGCTGATATTTACACCAGACTATTATTACATGGCGGTTTTGGACCATATTTGTTTTTGTTTTCGCCGCCGACGACCAACAGACAGATCCACGCCCATCAAGTTAACCATCCTGCAGGAAATCTCCGGGTTTCCCCAGAACTGGAAATGATCGAATGAGAAATGAATAACATAAACACGCGTACCTTTGATTATAGGAGCAGAGCGATCGCAGGTCCTCTCTACATCCGTACCAGCAGGTTTTTGTAATGGTTCTTCACCGTCCGCAGTCCGTCCTGGTGAAGATGAAAAGATGCTGCTGCGCTGTCCCGTGCACGCAGACCTGCGCGTGGCGTCAGCAGCGCCGGTGATCGCATCATCCCGAGTACAGTCTGTCCTACCCGGCTTTTATTTAACCCTGAACCCGTGTACGGATGTGGTACAGTGGGGTTTCCTGTTCCAGCTCAGACATGATTATGCAATCTGGAGCAGGGCTGGTGCAGAAAGAGCAGCATCACTATCATGAAGGAGGCGGGATTCAGATTTTGCGGTTAATTGCATATTTTGGAGACAGGAAGTGAAGACTGATTTTCCTCAGTCTGTGGGCATCAGCCCTGACATGAACACGATATATTTGCTGCGAAAATACAACGATGTGTTGAAGATTGGCTACAGATGCTGGCTAGGATGAAGGACAACCTTTAAAATATCTGTAGAAACAATGCAGAAAATCCGTTTGGTACAAGAAAATCTTGGCAACACAACCCACAACAAACAAACAAACAAGAAATTAGAAGGAGTATGATTAGCGAGTCTTCTAAAATTGTTTCCTATAGAATCTGAAAACAAATCAGTCTGTGATTTCTCCATATGACTTTGCAAAATTGAACACTTAGTAATGAAACGCATGTAAGCATTTGATGTATGGCTTCATGTTCAAATCACAATCATTTCATCATTGACACCAATAGGTGGTGACATCGATCAAAACACGAATGATTTAACTTCCAACAAGGAAATCTATCTATCTCTCAGTCCAGCTGGGCTTGTAGTGTTGAATCAGTTTTCACCTGTTTCTTTGTCTGAGCTTGTCAGATTAAAGTCGGTTCAGAGCAGGCATTTAGTTGATCTCTTGATGTATTACCTGCATCGCTATTCAAAGATGTCGTCCAGGCTATTGGTCCCTGTGTGCTCATATAAACTCCCTGCGCCTTGTTCAATTCCCTGATTATTTTAAGAATGCTGTCATTCATCCAAAAAACCCAAGCTTGATCTTTCTCTTTTTTAGCAGTTTCAGACCCATTTCGAAATTACTATTTATCTATTCAATGCTATCTATTTATTCAAATTAAATTGAATTGAATTGAATTTACCTCAACGATTTTTTTTTTAAATGTAGCTGTGACAATACTGTAAAAATAAAACATTATCTCATTTCACTGTGAATTATTATGGTGCAAAGTTTCTCCAGATCCTCGAGAATACCTTCCAGTCACTACAGGTAGGACAGATTTTGGATGAACGCAAAAATCCAACAATTTTTCTTAAAGTTCCTGTCACTTATCATTTCCTGTTTTGAAGGTTACAAAAACCCCTCAGTAGCTTCCAAACTGTGGAGGTCAACCTCATCTGAGGCTGAAGTGGGCCAGGGGCCTGTTCCAGAAAGCAGGTTATGATAAACTCTGAGTATGTTAACACTGAGGTGGGGAAAACTCCTGCACCTGGAGCCATGCTGCAGGTGACAGCTGTCTGAACTAACAATACCAGAAATTTAGAAAATGAATTATTACACAATATTAATTTACAAAGGAAAGATTTTCCAGAACTCAAAGAGACCCGTTATTTCCTGATCAATCACACAAGCAACGTTTTGCAGTCACTTGGGTTCTCTAGCCCCTCTTATCTAACATGAAAGCAGTGTTCGAGACAAACATCCAAGAATACAGAATGCAAGTTATTTATTATTTATACTCTATAACACACATAATTAAAAATTGATCTTAGAGGAAGCTTTTTCCTTGACCATTCCACGACCTTTGACGAGCTGCTAGGCACCAAACGTGGGACTGGACCTGTCATGGTGCTATGCAGGGCCAGGACCGGTCAAATTTAGTCCCCAACCAGACTAGGTACTGGTGGATCGTGGGAAGCACCTGAGGCTGTCAAAAAAACAGCTCTGATTATAAGCATTATCATTTATATTTTACGCAGAGGCACACAAGCGATCAGGTGACTGTCAATTTATGTGTGCAGCCACCTTAGTACACACATATATACACATTTTAAAATCAGACGTGTCTGAAATTTGTTTTTCATCACATCAGCCGTACGGAAATAAGAAGGGAAAAATAACACACACGATTCAACATTACAGTTTTACACCTAAAACATATGGACAATAATACACATGAAATCGCTTCAATCACTCCACCATCACCCCCTCACTGCCCTATAACTGCAGAGTTAAGCTGCAATACTGACTGATGAATAAATGAGTTTTCAAGTTTAACTTTATTTAACTTTGGTAACCGGTATCGTTTTTTGTATGGTAGGAGCTCATATTCAGTGTATAATACATGGTTTGGATCCGATGTTATGGTTTTGAGTATATTTTTCTGATAAGATGTTTCATCCAAGGACGGACCTCTGGGGGACTCCGCACTGAACGCTGCCTCTCCGTGTTTAGTTCTGACTCTGGGAACTGAAAGTAGACCTGAACTGATGACCTGAGGGATCTGTTTGGTTCATATCGAACCAGAAGTTCCAATGCATTTTGGCCATAAACCATTCAGTGCTTTGAAAACTAACAGCAGGATTTTAAAGTCGACTCTTTGACAAATAGGAAGCCACTGTAAAGATCTGAGTGGTGTTATTTCATCCACTTTCCTGTGGAGACATCAATCCTTTAATCCTCAATGTGATCTTTAAGTGATAACAGGCTGACTTCACAGCTGTCACAATGTAATGGCTAAATGTAACAGACAAAATTCAGGTTTTGAGTCCATGACTGCTCCAAGATTTCTGGCTCTGTTGTCAAATTTTAAGTTGAGACATGGATCGGTTTAGTTGCAATAGTGACCAGCTTCTTCATCTGGATAGTAAAATCCAGGAGGGTGGAGAGGATGGGAAGAAACGCTGGAGAGGGGCGTGACCTGGATTGTGTGAATCAAGTTGAAGTCTGCAGGTCCATGCTGAAGGCTTTTGGGTTAGTGGAGAACTGAAACAAATAAAAAACAGGCTTTAATATACTAAAATAAAGCTCTGTTCATGTGTGGAAACTAAATTTAACTGGATTTCATTTTAATACTGTAGAAAAAGAATGAAAAAATATCCCCGAACATAACGTCACAGACCAGACAATTTAAGTTCCATTTTACTTACTTCAAGTACTTTTTCTAAATAGTATTGTCTTTATATTGTAAAAAAGAAGAAAAATTTAAAACAAAACGACTATTCAACATAGTGCCATTTCTACTTCTTTATGCTGGTAAAACAGTCAAACAGGAATGGTCCTTCGATAGGCTTAAATCTGCTTAAATCTCCTTTAACGCCCTGGTACCCTCAACACAAGTTATTTTGAACAGGAGGCTGTAACAGTTTGATAAACATTTTAGTGCAATTAGCTTTTTCTTCCCTCTCTTTTGCTCAGACAAACTACCTTTTTCACATATTTACAGCTAAAGGCAGCTGTCCTTTTGTTATTATGCAACCAGTCGCTTGGATTCCTCGTCAATTTCAACAGATGGGATCATTCAGGTAGGAAGTCAGGCGATGAAAAACAAAGTGGATCTGGTGGATTTTAACAATAAAACACTGTATATTGTCTTTTACTTTGGTGCATGGTAGTGACATAATCGCTGTTGCAGGCAGTTGCAGGTCAGAGCCAAAGGCTTGAAAGGACCCCGGAATAACAACAACAAAGGAAGTACATGCTGTATACAGGTCACGAAGGGGTTTGTAACACATTGGTAAAACTAAGGCGTTTTGTGGCAGATAATGCCTTATTTAGTGGGCGAGCACCGATTGCCCGAACGCTCCCGTTATATGGATTTATGCTGATCGCGTGTTCACATAAATATTTTCTGATAAAGTTCGAGTTGCGCCACAACTTTCTGGGTGAGTAAATGATCATATAGCATGCTACAACATAGGTACAGGTTGAAAAATACCAAAGTTCTTATTTAAAGCGTTGGTTGAGTCGAGCCGCTATCTTGAGGCATCCATAACTGGGTGTAGCAGCACAATGGGATAACTCCTTTGTGAAGGAAGTTTTGAATTTCAACATGTAGGTTAAGTCGTCATCGGATAACTCCAGGGTGTAATGCAGATTACAGAGAGCAGGTAATACCACTGACTTATGTCTCACCTCCAAGAGCTCAGTCTGTAGTAGACAGTTCAGTTACTATTAGTAGTATTAGCAGTAGTAGTTATTAAAGTAGACTACAGGGTTTTTTAAGCTGAGGTGTTAAGTACAGAAGTACAAATACCTTGTTACCTAACTTAAAGGACCTGAAGGCAACTTTACAAAAAAAACAGGAGACAGAGACATCCTTTGAGCAGGTAGCAGCCGCAACAGGAGGCTACTTGTCCATCTGTAAACTGCACATATTGGTATTAGCCACTGCACGTTGCGGTTCCTCTTTTTTTTGGAGAACTGCTGTACCAGAACCAGGAGATATTCTACCTCTATGAGCCTCCTCATCATGGCTTGGTAACTCTAAACATGACCTTAGCAAAAGAAGCATGTCATAAGAGAAAACACATTGCAATCAAAGATATTTGGGTGCCGGAGATCGGAGACCTACAGGCTTTGGTTGACCCACGGCTAATTGTGAAAGTGATTCGGCTGGTCAGAGACCCACAGCCTATCCTGTCATCACGGATTGAGACATTCAGGGATGCATATAAACTGTGGCATACTTGGAAGGCCACAGGTAAACGGCCCAGTAAACTAGACATGAGACAGCTTACAGTTATCTGTGAGGACTTTTTTGGCTCTGTTTCAACTGCTCTCAGTCATCCCCACTGGTTGAAAGGAAAATACATGTTGGTTCGTCATGAGGATTTGGCTAAAAATCCATTTCTCAGTCAAGACAAAGGATATCTATGACTTCCTGGGGCTGCCTATGGACAAAAATGGGACAAACTGGATACGGGCAAACACTGAAGGCAGCAAGAAGCCATCAGCAGAGCAACATTATTGAACAACAAGGGACTCAGCTGCTAATGTTGAAAATTGGTGTTTGAATCTGCCTCATAGCATCGTAGAATCCACTCAAACTGTCAAAAAGGTTTCATCAGCTGGCATACAAGGCTGTGAAATCAGACAAGGAGCTGAAAAACATGTCCTTCTCACTAATAGAGGTCAAAAACTTTGAACCTTTTTGTAGCAAACTTAACTGTTGCCTTTTAAGTACCTTAAAGCCCACTTATGCTCGGATGACGGATACGCAGATGCACGGAAAGTTGTGTCCGTCTTCTGCATCAATTCCATGTGTATTTGGTGCGTTTTCAGGCTACTTGCGCATCCGTCACTCGACGCAGAACACGGAGTAATACCACCGGAAACCGCGGGGTCAGTGTTGAGCATAGTGGAGCAGAATAAAACCGGGGAAGAAGAAGAAAAACGGGAGGACGAAAACCATAGAAGAAGAATGAAGACGACAAAAAAACATTAGAAGTTGAACAAGCTTTTGAAATAAGGCTCTACAAGTGTTCAGGGAGTGTTGGTGGTTAGAGACAACTTTATAGCAGCGCGTTTGTGCCGCCAACCGGCGTCTGAAACTAATGTTGTATCGCAGAGTTTACAATAAACTCAGCACTGCCGCTTAGCGGAGGTTAGCCGTAGCAACAGAAACAACGCATGGAAGTATGAAGGCAGCAACGCATGAAGACGCTTGGAACGGACGTGCCAAATTATGTCCGTCATGGAGCATAATGGGCCTTTAGTGTCTATTATTCATGCACCTTATACTCTGAAGTGTTTTACGATATTTACTTGCATTTTTCTATAACTATAAGTCTAATACACACACATAGACACACAGAGGTGTAAAAATACTGAACATCAAATCAGATGAACATCAGAAATTAAAGAAAAAAAATAAATGAAGAAAAATGAAATGAATAAATACATATAAATGGTCATTAAAGTTAAATAAGTTAAAATAAGTCTAAAAGGTTGATCCTTAAAAGAGTAAGATAAATAAGATAAACAAAAACTAAACAAAATCAAATAAAATTTAAATTAAAGCTAAGCTAAAAAGGTGAGTCTTGAGCTTCTGTTTAAAAACATATACACTATGCAGCTCTGAGGCCCTCTGGCAGACTGTTCCACATGCGAGGGCATCAGAGTAGGAGATCTGGTTTGAACACAAAAGGTCAATTATTGAGATAAACAGGGAGCCAGGACTCCAGGGGAAGCTGGAAATTCCTGGTAATTTCAGAAATAAATGTATCAACCCTTGCGTGAAGTTGCAATCCTGCCATTATTGAATGAACTGGACAATCCAACCGTCGCAAAGTTGCTGTATTCCTGGTAGGACAGGATTCCCAGGCAGAAAGTGCGCGGCTTCTGCATTTGGTGGGGCTAATGGGTTACAGTAATGTCAACCTACTGTTTCCTTTAGTACAGTTTAACCCATATCAGAAGGGATCACGTCACTCAGTTCTGAAAACAATAGCATTTTCCTCCTCCCCTCTCACATCCATGTTGTTCAGATGCTATGTTTTCCCTGTGGCCTCAATTACAAGAACAAACTTCTTGCTTCTAACGGAGTATGTAAGAACCTTTATCCAAGCAGCATAGCACTGCATCCAACGCTCCACAAGCCTCTCATCTGCTGCACATCAGTGCTCGGTATCTTTGCTATGAGAGCATATCTTGCCACCATATTGTTGAAACTCAGGAGGGTCTGAACTGTTCTGTTTTATTACTGTTTTTTTTTACTCATTCCTTTATTAATATATTTGTTTTGCTCTACTTCGTGGGTAAAGCAAATTTATTTGTACATTACTTTTCCCGTAAAAAACCTTACATAAAACAATAAAAGCATTACAGAAAAGAAGTAAAAGAGAGCAACAGATACCAAAACCACAATACAGTCATAAATTAAAAGCCAGACGAGTTAAAAGTTTTCTTTGATCTAAAATTGGATCTAAAATTGTTGCAGGTTTATAATCTCTGATCATATCTGGTCTTAAACTGCTCTGGGATTTATAAATGATCAGATGGGTGGTGTTATTTATCTGTGTCTTATGAAGTATTTTATATTTTTAATCAATGTTCACATCACTATAAGTATAATCATTATTATTGTGTTATATCTAAAATAGGGCTGTCAATGCATCACTTTAAATAGAATAATTAATTACACTTCAAATTAATGGATTAAAAAAATTAATTCAGAGTGCCAATTCAATGCATGAGCATTTTAAATTAGTTTTCACACAATGAAAGGGAATGAGAGTGGCACTCACTTTGGCAACAATGATGCAGTTCACGTTCGCACTCATTCGAAAAGTCAGGTTTTATGACACCGTTTACGTCAAACACCAAAATGGTCAAGCATTGCTAGTGCTAGTTCCATCCCGCGATTCAGATTCAGCGACTGGTAGAAAAATGTAATTTATTCACTCCAGGTGATGCATATATATCTTATTATTCTTTTTGGGTCATATTTTTCAGTGTTTACTTTTCTCGATTCTCTATTACGTTTTCTTATCTTTTACATACCAGTGTATTTGCTGCATGTCTGCTAAATAGTGTCAAGGACATCCGGGTAAACAGTTCCATGATCCTCCATTTTTTCCCTCTGAGCAATTTTGTTGTCCAGGTTTAGTCATGCCGAAGTTGCAAGCAGTCAAAGACCAGTCAAAATGTCCGGTTGTGGGGTGTATTAACCCACACATTCCCTAATGTGGCTGGAGGTGGTTTCACTCCTGGCCACTACATGGCACTGTGCCAGTTGTGCCAACCACCTTAATTAGCGGGTGGCACCTTGTCTGCTTTCAAAGTGGATCTATTGGGCTGGTCTGATCTCTCTCTTTTCCGATCTCCTGTGGTGGCTGTGGTTTGGCGTGGCCACATTTTGTTTGCGCGCACCGCCAGCGGGGCTGAAGTCTGTCTGCACAACGTGGTTGGCTGCTACACAGCGAGAAGGGAGCGCTGCCAGATCCTGGGCGCATCGCTGAATGTCTGCCCTGGTACGTGCTGTCGCTTGTTTATCTGCCTTCCGCTAAGTGGTATGTATGATGGATGGCTCGTTCAGATTCTCAATGACTAAATTCATTGAGATGAGTTCCTGTTTGCCTTTTTTTATATTTTCTTTTATTTCTATTGCATCTTTTGACTTGCATGTTTATTTGGTCCGTGGTATTCAAGGTTCTGTGGCTGTTTTTGTTAAAATTGTTTTTCCCTGTCTCATCAGACGCTGTGGGCTCCTAGGGTTGCAGTGAAATTCCCGGTGGTGGTGTTACTTTATGATCCCCTTTCTTTTGCAGTGTTGTGTGTGTGTGTGTGTGTGTGTGTGTGGTAACACTGGTGAGTAGTGAGAGTCCCGTCCCCCTTCTTGCTGATCCTAACCGGTCTACGCCCCAGCCCTGATGCGGCTTTCCCCTCCCGTGCCTCAGTCCTGGTTTTATTAGTGGACCCTGTGCATGATTTTTCTTTTTATCTAGCTTGACTAAAAATAAACTGTAAATTTTTATACTGAGATGTGTCTGGCCTGTGGTATCTAAAAGAACATTATATTACCCTTTAATCATCCCCTGGCATCGGAACCTCTGTGAAATGCCTGGTTAAAACAATATTTCTTGTACCTGGATCAGCGGGGAAAAGCCTCCTTGGTTGTGCAAAGCACTTTGGACTAATGCTTCAGCAATCTCCACTGAGGTTTTGCTGGAAGACTTCATCTTACGCAGGGCTCGGCTCCTTCTCTCTATGGAAACGACGGACACAGCCAGGCGTTAAGCTCAGCTTATATGAAATCAAGCTTTATTTTGGGTTTGTTTGTGTTGAAATTACGTTCTGGTGGTTGTTTTTATAGCTTTAGCACTGCCTCTGTTCCTGTTAGCGCAGTATGCTTGCTTTTAGCTGCCTTCCTGAGGATATAAAATATTGTAAGAATACTAGAATAAAGACCGTGAGAGTGTTGGGATGGTTATTAGTTGGCTGAGATGGCGCAGGGCAACTTTGCAGGAAAAGATAACAGCTGATACAAAAGATAATGGAAAATACATGGAAGCGTATGGGGATCTTATCAGAGAGAGAGGAACAGAGGAGAGAGAGGAAAACATGACTTAAGTTTTCATTCATATTGTGACTGTCTCCGCTGTGTAGGCGTTGTTTCTTCTGTTAATCATGCATCAGTTTTCCGTTGATGACATTTTGAAAAAACTGTTCTCTGCCAGTAGATAATTGTATCGCTGCTGGGAAACTGCAAAAATGGTGGTAGGGTATGGACTCAAACCGAGAAGAACGCTATGTGACCTGGAAGGAGGCGGGGTGTGAAATGTCCCATTCTGATTTAAAGAGACCGCAGCAAAACCAGCTGCTCTACAGACGCACCTCAGAACAGGGGTTAAGACGGGGTGTTTGTGTCACAACCGAGAGTTCTTTAGAGGAGACCGGGCCCTGCTGGAAGGAAGGGAACAGGAAGGCATTGTTAAAAAACAATAAAAGCTTTAAAAGAATTAAGCAAATAAAAGTAATTAAAAAAAACTAAAATAACAAAATAAAAACGTCCCAAAATGTCATTAAAAGGGAACTCAAAAGGGCTTGTTCAAAAGCTGGTGTCGGTCATGGCGGCCTCTTCTTCAGCGGCTCCTTCTCTTCTCAGGCCCGGGTCAGCAGCGCCTCCAAGCGGCTGCCTCTTGGGCCATAGGCTGTCTACCGGGAATTGCTATGTCCAGGCCCCCAGCAGTCGCGCCTCCCGGCAGCTGAAGGTCTGGGCGATAGGCCTCCTCTTGGACGCCATTGTCCCCCTCATCACCAGCCTCCTCCGGGTAGTGCCCTCGTCATCATTGTTTTCATTGTGTTCGTCATCCTCGGAGTCACTATCGCCATCATTGTCTTGTTCGTCGTCATCATCATCGGCCATGTGGTTGGTTGTTCGGTCAGCCAGCCGAGGGTCGGGAGGCCAGCAGCCCTCCTGCACCACTGCTCCCTCCCAAGCCGTTGTCTCTCTCTGTTCCTTCCTCTTTCCTGCTGCCCGCACACTGGCTTAAATACAAGCTGTTACTGATTAGCAGGGGAGGAGTCCTGCAGGTGCTGCCAATCAGTTCATTTAAACTCCCACTAGCATTGAGTAAAAACAGTTAAAAAACATGCAGAAAACAATAAAACATACTAAAACCATGCTAAAACCAAGCTAGTGGGAAACACTCCAGTTTCTGGCAGCACCTGCTCAGTTCACCTTGTGACATGTGGAGCTATACTAACGAGCATTTCAGACCAATGTATTGCAGTTCTACTTTATATAAACCATAAACAAATGATTCACATGTGAAAAGGAAGGATTTAAAAGCGTGATATATCCACTTTAAAGCATCTGAGCTATCTTAGCATCTGCTACTAAATTATTTTTTCTGTGGACAGATTTTTTCGTTATGAATCTGTGTTAAACCTGTGAAAGAGTATTAATACTTTTTATTATGCTCATCTCTTTATTATGCTCATTTAGTTTACTCCTAGTCCTAGTCCTGTTTTGGATCTCTGCCAAGGATGTTTACTTTCATTTACAGCAGGAGTTGGGCCCCTGCCAGGGATGTTTATGTTTCATTCCAGCAAGAGTTAATCCTGTTTCGCTAAGTGCAGATTGTATACATTTGGTTGATTTATAGCCCAGCTCTGTTACATCAAAGACTGTGCTCTGTTAACCAAAGACTGTAACCTGTTTACCAGATGTGGTAAAACCTTTTGATAACCTTTCGCTGCGCACGCAGATGAGGGCAGATCAGGTATAAAAACCCTGGTCATGTCCTTTCTCCCTCAGAGGCCTCTCCATATGCACCAGTGACCTGCGTGCATATGCAATAAAGCTCCGGAACACAGACTGACCAAGAGTCTTGCTTTTTCACCAGTTTGATTTTCCACCACAAACCTCCTTGTTGTTTTTGAAGTCTTGTATAATAAGCATGAGCTTCTTTATAAAAAATGTTTGTTTGTTTGTTTTGTAGACTGCCAAATCTCACATTCTTATTTGAAAGGTTTTCCAAAGACAAGAATGTGAGGAAACAGGAACAATTTCAAACAAGGCAAGCTGGCATTTACTTTTTTCAATGCTCTGCTCATGTACATACATACATACATACAATATATACATACATATATACTAGGGCTGTAAAAATACCTGTTAAAATATCAAAAACGCTATACTCAGAGCCTCAATCCTGTCTCACGGTGTCGGGAGGTCATTTCTCACCATACTCCAAACACAGTTCACCAAACCATAATGTTGCACCACCCTTGGAAAAGTCTTATGTAATAATGCAATGGCCAATTACAAGTACACAAAACCACTACATATATGGAGGACCAGGAGAGTAATTGAAAAAGCCATACAACATTTTCATGCTGATTAATTAATTGTGAAATAAAAATATGTATTATTAAATGTAATTTCAAATTGAAAAATTAAATAATACAAAAAGAAATCCAATTTCCAAAGTGTTTTATAATTGCACATTTAAAATGGACTTATCAAATAGGGATTACAAATTGTTTTCATTGATACATTATTAAATCCTGTGATTTGAAAATGCATTTTCAGATCCTTTTTCTAAAAGCAGAATGAAATGATCCAATTTATAAATCTGATAAGAAATACATATTTGATTACATTACATATCATACATTTAAAAACAGTAATTCCCTTTTCCATTTCCATTTCCTTTTCCCACTTGCATTTTCAAATCCTTTTTCTAAATGCAATCTTAAACGCTTTACCACCTTCCATTAGCTTTTCCGTGATCACATAGGGTACTTGTGTGTTAACTAGTAATGGGTTAACTGCTACCTGGTGTAGTACATGAAAGAAGGTATGGACTAGCGATCAGAAGGTAAAGTACAGCTCTCGGAGTGAGTGGATAAGACACTTAGTAGATATTTCTGGTACCATATATTAGCAATAATTGCAAGTGACCAAGTATGTACAGTGAACAAGTGAGATACTCTAGAAATATGACCATTTTATGAAGCGCTTAAGGTAATACTAACAATGCACATTTCTGGAGTACATCAAGGAATTATTCACAAGGAGAAAAGAAACACTCCACCATAGAAAAACCTTTGAGGTTCACGACCTCACAAATCCCAGTCCACCCACAGTTCAAACTAACCAACGTCTGGGTCAAAAGCAAAGAGAATATCCGGGGGCAGGCCCGTAACTACCATTGAGGACACAGAGGTCATGTCCTCTGTATTTTTTTTCCTCAAAATAATGAAAACCGTTGTGACTTTGCCTGATCGGTTGTACTGCCGCTCTTGATGTGCAGTATTTCTTCCACTCCGGTAGAAGGCGCTAGTGAGTCACAGACGTACTAAACCTGCCTTAGTGTTCTGTTAAAGATAGAAGAAGACGAAGAAAAGATTGTTATGTTTGAATCAATCTTAAGTTTTTATAGGAACAAGGAAAAATGCATGCCTGTAAGTATTGAGATGTACAGAATTATGTTGTAGATTATTTCTTATCAATCGACGCTGCTGTGGAACAAGGAGTCTGCAGACAGAGGTCTTAATGATTCTTTTAATCAATCAAACAGAGTGGCCCTCTTTCGGAATCAAAGACCCCGAACAATCATATCATATCTTCTTATATAGACCATCAAATCATGCCATTGGTTGATATTTTCTTCTGCTTACTGTCATTGCTATTCCTGAACCCGGGATATCAAGTTATAATGTCACCTCTCATAATAGTCTGTGTACAAGCAACTACCTAATCAGCCGGACACCTGTTGTTTTGATCAG
>JAVQJG010221410.1:0-11174 GCA_036024015.1 Craterocephalus amniculus
CCACAGGTAACAGCAGCTAATATCCAAGCCAGTCAATAAACATCATTTTAAATCATACCCCCATGTCTTCTCATTCCTTGGTTGTTGGCATGTTGCAACCCCCTTGGGGGCTGTAACAGATCAGAAGGCGTTGAGATTCCCCATGGCTCTTTTCATGCATCTGTAATAATGAGCATGTTTTGGGTTGGAATCACACAGACTTTTGCAGGAGACTTATTTTCAGAGGTGCACCGTGACTTCTCAAGTCACATACCTGCATGCATATTAATGCACATACCTCCACCGGTGGGCTGCCATAGAACAATTTGGGAACCTCTCTGAAGATAGTCTGATCAAGTTCATGCTGTTTTTAAAACATCCAGCTTTGTTCCTACTAGCCAAACAGCTATAATTAGGCTATATGTAGGTAGATGACAGCTAATAAGTCACCATAACATCAGGTGATCCTTCTGAAGAAGACTACTGGGGTAGTCTAAACATGTTCAGGTAATTAAACCTATCCATCTACAGCTGTTTGGAGGAATAAAACTGAAGCTCTCTTATGGTTGGACATTCTCTTATCTCTGTAAGCTGAGCTGACTTTCATTTTCTGATGTTACCTGATTTGCATGAGGTGAAGTTGCTATTTAGCACTTCTTGTTTTTACTGTTGCAGCTGAAATTGACGTTGACATGGCTGTCAGGTCTAATCAGAACCCCTTAGATGCAAAATCTAGCAAACTGAAAGTGGATGTGTTTAAATACTGAATATAAAGAAATAACTTTTCTTCTAGTAGCCCTCCTTTGTCTTGCCACAAAGGAAATGAGTGGCAGTAGATTGTGCACTTCAAATCTGTTTGTCATTTGTCAAATGAGACTTTCTAGGTCATTTGCACTAAAGTGGTGGCCTGCGGTCCACATCTGACCCACAAGCCTCCAATTTGTGGCCCCAGGCAATAATCCTTGCATTTGACCAACGACATCTGAGAGATCAGAATGTGCTGTAGCTGCTCTCGCCTCATTATGTATTTTAACTGATAGGATTGGTCCTGCTGTTTTGTTATTGCTAGAATGATTGGCTGTGCTCGCTGTCACTCATTCTGTAGAGATAGCCGCTTTTAAACCACTTGCGGTGCAAGCTGGTGGCACAGTTCAGAATGTCTGAGGCAAAGTAAAGAAATCAGGACAACAGGAGGTATTTTGAAGAGAGTTCATTTAAAAGCTCAAATCACAAAAATGATTATTCTCAGATGCTACTAAGTCATTAATAATAATGATTATAAGCCTCTAATTTAATCATCTTTTTCCTCAGCAAGACTCATTGTGATATTGTGTCCAGCGACAGAGCTAAAGCTGCAGTTTGGAAAGAGAAGAAGGAAAGTCAGGTGGAAAGACAAGGCCAAAGCAGGTGAGCTTTAGTACTCAGAGATGTGACTGTGGTTGCGTAGTTCATTAAAATGTCAATAGTCATAATGTTTAATTAACAATACATGTTGTACACACTTAAAAGACATTATTTTTTGGTTCAGATACATGAAAAAACATAATTTCAAATAAAAAATGAGAGTGAGAATGATATAAAAAGTAAAATTTTCTGTTATATAGCAGATCATATGTAGATGTTACAGAGTCAAACACATTACACATTACACATATATATGTATATATATATGTACATATACATGGACAATTATGTACAATTATGTACATATAATAGTGCAAGTGCAACGCAAATGGGAGAAGAGGCAAATAATAAGACTCTGAAGGATTTTCACTTGAGAATCTCTGCAAAATTCAGTTTTCCAGTTTCTCTGACCATGCTGACATATCTATGAACTCTGATACTGAGCATAATGATATTTAAAACTCATCTCAGTGCACATGGGCGTCAATAGGAAAACCATTAGAAAACATAAGGTGATTCCCACATATTTGCCCCCAATGGCAGTCCTGTACATAGCTGGGTTGATCTTTTCATTTCTCCAGTGCTTTCTTGACTCTTGAGTGGGCATGTCTGTCTATAGCTCTCAAAGGCTGATTTGTGGTTGCGCTGGTTGGACTGGCCTCAGAGTAGAATACAGGCAGGAAGAGCAGCTGGGGTTAAGGAGCAAAACCTCTACATCAGCTGAGCTGTTATGAAAGGTTATAGTAGCATAATGCATTGAGTCAGGCTCAGTTGTGTGAATCTTGGGAATAGTGTTGATTGGAACCACTTCATTTTCTGGCTCTGACTCCTGGATGTTCGGTATTTCTTCAGACATGATCCTTTCAGGAAAGAATAAAAAAATCCATTTGACCTGTTCCTGTTCAATTCAAACAATATTCAGTTTCAAAACAAGCTCTACTCTCTGCACTAAAATTACGTAAAAAGAAAACAAAAAATCTTTTTTAAGATCAACTACTTGATCTTTTTATTAGTCTCATTCCCATACAGCGAGTTAGACACTAACCTCTCCAGGATGCTGTGGTGCTGCTCTGTTTCCTTTGTTTTTAGAATGTAAAATTCCTGTCAGAAATAAAACAGAAAACAAAACATAAATAAGTAAATAGTCATGCCCAGTCACATATAGTACACAGTAGGAGGAACACTTTTGATCCAGTTGAACATCTAATAAGAATATAAGTACATCATATAAACATCTCAGCTTGATCGAGCAATTGGCCTCAATCAAAGACAATTTTTAATCTGATGGAGAAAGGAAAATATAGCCATGTATAGAGTAATTTCAATCTGTTTCTGTGGGGGGCTGTTGTTTTCATTGCATGCCTGAACCAAAGCACAGAGGCTAAGGCTAAACTTAAAGCCCCTGGAGTATTGCTTGACTGAAAACTTATTGATGTGACATCTATACTCGTGTTGTGTCTAGACAAGGCAAGGCAAGTTTATTTTTATAGCACATTTTCAGATGCAAGACAATTCAAAGTGCCTTACATAAAACATTAAAAACATAGAGGAATTACAATAAAATCATTTAAACACCAAATCATTCAAAAGTATAAAAGTCTAAAATAATTTTAAAAATGATTATGTCACTTGGATCATTCAATGCTCACCACATTGTTCCAAAGTTCACCTTTTGACCAGCAGCATTAGTTTCAAGCAAGTGAGTTCCCTTTATTATGCTGACAACCCAAACTGTATAACATTGCCACCTTGTGGACACATGAAATATAGCAACATTCATAACAGAGTTGCTCTGACAATGGGTGGCACAATGACTTTCAGGTAAAACTTGAAATATGGCAGCAGTAGAACAGAACTGGACTGCAGCTAATGTAACGGATGTCCTGGAATATTTGTTTGGAATCTGAAAGAGTTTACATCCAAGCAGCAAACTCAGACAGACAAATGAGAAGCCTATTAAGTGCCAAAAATTGCAGTTGACCACTTATCCACTAGGGGATGGCTCCAAAGGGGAGTCATTCACCATAGACACTTCACAGCAGAAACATCTTTACAGCCTGCTACAAAAACATTTTAGGTTTAATAGGTCAAGTTAATAATCATGCAAACTGTGGACAGGATTATTGTTTTAGATGCATTTTGTAGATGTTTTTAGATGTTCTTAAATCTTAAAATCCTTCCTAATTATGCATGTGTTCTGACAGGTGTCAGATCTCAGACAGCAAGGAGGCTGAGGAAAGCACAACTGCAGTTTTGAACAGTACCTTAGCTTTAGCCCACCTACCTCCATTAGCTAGTTAGCGCCCGTAAGTTCCAGGCTAGCTTGGTTAGTTCGTAGCTACAGGCAGCTCAGAGGGCTCGCCTGATGGCAGGAATAATATTATGATTCACACACATTCACATGCAATTTATGATATGTTTGTATCAGACCAATCCCAGCATAGGAGTGATGGAACCTTGAAGAATGCAGTGGCTGAAATACAATACAATTATTTGGGTTTCAGAGGCCTCATCCAGTGGAAGGTGAAAGGTGTAATCCTTTTTTATCAGCTTTTTTTTCCAAATCGATTAATTCTGAGGAGCCTTTTGAATATGTAATTGTCAATTCCAAGATGACAAGTTGAAGTTCAATAACAATAATTATTTCTCAGACATGTCTGATTTGATCGTAGCCTATGTTCATGTCCAAATCAGCTACTGATGCATGCAAACAGTATAATCATCTTATTAAATCTTTTCATGATAAACACACAATTGATCGGATCAATTTATGAAGGATCCATGTTCATGTCAGCTGGAATCAGCATGAAATTAAATATTTGTCCGTGTAAATGTACTGCTTGGCTCTCCATTTTGTACAAGAAACGTACGTACCAATCCAACATTTGGGCTCATTGACCCATACATTTTTATTTTTAAAAAGTCAAACGTTTGACTGGTATTTCAGATGAAACAAGATTTTATATGTAAACAGAGCATGTATGAATATGTGCTTCATGTTGTTCAAGGAAATTATGTTTGTTCTTACGTTTGTAGAAAAGAATGAAAGTTGTAACCAACAGCAGCATCAGGAAAACTGCACCAACAATCAGAAAGTTTGCTGCCTCAGAACTCCCTGAAACATAAACAACATAACATAAAGAAAACATTCAAAGAACAAGACAATGTCACCTGAATATACTGAGGGATTTTACTTTAACTAAGATGAATGTTTCTTGATTATTTAACCAAATATACTCTTGGCAGATAGTATCACTTAAATGTTTAGAAACATCTACCTGTTCATTTTTTTAAATGAGTAGATGCATCCAGATCTTTGAGTGGTGCTGTTTATTAGTTATTTCCTATTTCTCTTGGTGTAGTGAATTGATGAGGAAGAAACTGCCACTCACTCATAACTTTGGATGTGTGATGGATAGTGTTAGAATAGTAAACAAACCAATGTGATCCACATAAAGGGGAACTTCATGACATCTTCTATGTGGAAATTGTTAATTCAGATTATATTAATTAAAAATATAGAAAGGAGAGAACCAAAGAGTGCAGGTTTTCATAATCCTTTGCTTCTTATTGTCTTAGATGTATGGCATCCCAGCTATTGCCTCTCTTAGTTCTGGCTTACATTTGGGTTACAAATTCACACAAATAAATTTCAGATCTGATGTCTAATTAAGCAATACATACATGTTTTTGCCATTTCCAAAAGTGTGAGACATTGACAGTTCTGTAATAGATTCTGGCCTGATGTGACATCACTGCAGATTTTATAAGTAAGATTTGTGGGAGGTGAAGGAAATGGAAAAAAGCGTCTCATATGCAACATCAGAGTTTCTTTTCCTGTACTTATCAGTTTTATCAGGGCTGACTTCTATAATGCTAGTCTTTTTATAAAGTCACTCAGCATAACAGACAGATTACAAAAACCATAGTTGAACAGAATTAGAGGTTGACTTAAAATAAAGCATGTCTGTGAAAACAACCATTAATCAGAGACTAAATGGGGAAGATACAATCAAGATTATTTGCAGCTAAGATAAAGGTTTAATAAAAAATATTTACAGCCTTGTAAGTCGTGGCCAAAGAGACATTTTATTACATTTGGTAAAGGTTAAAATAAAGGTTTGATTTGAATGTCTTTTTTTGACAAGGATATTTCTGAATAAAATGTTGATGCCTGAACCTCCAAAACTGTAGATCGTCCTGAATCGGAGCCATTTCACACCCAAAACATAAAACATGACTTACCAACATCCAAGGTCATTCTGTGGATGAATGTGTCACTTTGTAGTTCATCAGTGCTTTCCACTCCACACCAGTATGTCCCAGAATCAGCTGCTGTCACATTTCTTACTGTTATGGTGATGTTTCTCTTTGCTGCATTATCTTCCATGGAAAACCGTGTACTCATATTGTTCTTTGCTGTGCTTACAAGACGTTGACACGCAGATGGATCTTCTCCTTTACAGATTAATTTTGTGGTATTGTAGACTTTAGGATATTTGAAATAATATGTAAAGTTCTCTCCAACCACTGAGGATCTTTTGAAGTTACCTATACTTTCTAAAAATAAAGAATTCAAATTTGAGTTATTCCGTAAAGTGTAATGAGTCATGAGAAGGCGAACCTGTGAATTACTTACCTCTAACTTTTAGTTTTGTGAGGGATACATGATATTTGTTAATGTCTTTCACTCCACACCAGTACAAACCAGCATGATGTGAGGACACATCACTGATGGACAGACTGAAACTATTTCCTGTTTCTGTGAGAGTGGACGTTTCTTCTGATTGTGAGGATGATGCTGTAAAGTCCATGCAAAGCTTTTCCCTATTTAATTTGCAGAAAAACAAAATCTTTGACTTGTCGTCGTGATCACATCTGATGGTAGTTTTAGCTGTCTTGTATGCTGTTTGAACATATGGTGTTGCGCAGCCATTTTCTACAAGTAGAGGAAAAAGAGAAAATATATGAAGACAAATAACAGAGCAATGCTGCCTTTATACATTTTTTTGGTTTTAAATTTGATCTGTATGAGAAAAGGCGTTTATAATTGTCTGTTGTATAAACAGACAATCATTTCTCAAGTTGAATTGAAAAAAATGAAGCTGTCTAGAAAAGAAGTTTGTAAATAAAACATAAAAATGTTTTAGTTATTCTATGATTAAAAATACACACATTCAACTGAATTAATTACAATTCAATCTGGTTATTACTCAATTTATGTAATCTATGTTAATTTGCATCATGAGAAATTTAGATTAAAAAAAGATAATTAAATCTTTATTGGGTTAAATCAATTTGAATATATAAAATAGATGAATATAGACATGAGTAGCTGTAGAATTGAAAAATACTCTTACCATCTCCAAATTCTCCTTGATGTATGACATAAGAAGAGTTGAAATCTTTGTGACATATTTGGTCATCTTTGTTTTCATCATGTTTGATTTGCACTTCAAGAATCCTTTTTGGAGTACTTGATTTGGGATCAGCCTTGGATATTAGATTTTTTCCACTCATTCTGTTATTGCAGATTATTTGAATCAACTTGAGGCATTGTTTTTCTACTTTACTCTGGATGTCACGACCTGATGAAAAACAATTGTTCACATCATCCCATTTAGACTTGTAGCAGCATTTAAATTTCTTTTAGGTTATTCTTTGTGTGTAAAATGGAATAGAATAGAAAGAGAGATGTACATGTTTACAGTTTCTTATATTGAATATCAGTCAGCAGATACTGCATGTATTTGTAGTCCTACCTGTGATTAATATGAGGACAAGTAAAAAGAAGTTCTTCATTTTGCTGAATGCTGAAATCAGCTAAGATAAAAGTCAGTGTGAGTTGACAGAGTCAGTTCCTCTTATTAGTTTTGGTTTAAGTTTGACTTATATCAGTGTTTCCAGAAGTTGCGTTTTAAGATGTCCAAATCTCATTGGATCCCCTCTACTGTCTTCTTTTTTTTCAGTGAGACACTGTTTTATTGATAGCAATTCAAACTTATTTCTCTCGTAGATGCACTGAAAACAACCAAAGTAACGTGAATATTTAGCGTAGCAGATGGTTGTGTTTAATTTGAAAGTAAAGTGATGTGGAATTCAATTTAGAAAAGAATTATACAGCTGGGCTGAGAAACATTTGGACGATAACACAAATGTCATGATTTGGGCTCTGCATGCCACTGCATCGGATTCGAAATGAGAACGAATCCTGATGGACCTTACTGCCCTGTTTCTAACATAACACCAAAATAAACAGATTGTCCAGCAGAAAGCTCCGCCTCAGTTTTTACATCCCTGTCCCTCATGAATCATTTCACTCTGTGTAAGCTACAGCGATGTAAACTCTCATTTTATCCTTCTCTTCCTGATAATTTTTCCTCTCTCTCATGGAGCAAAGAATAAGGATGCTCTTCCATTTCAATGGAGGACAGCAAGTTGAACATTCTGCATTTATCTGGTAGCTTCTCCTCCTCCCCCGACAACACAAGGGGATTCTCTGCTAAAACACGCAAGACTAACAAGCTTGTCCCATTTCAGCTACTGTATTCGAAAATGGCCATGAAGCATGGCAGCCTCCAGTCCGGTACGCCACCATCTATGTTTTTATATATATAACTCATTTTATTCTGAGAGTGCTTTCATTTGGATACAGTTGAGATTAGACTGACACAAAATCAATATTTATGAAAGTAATATTTTTTTTGCAAATAAACAACAAAAATCATCATGTTCTCTACGTCCTTTCAACCATAGTGCTCTAGTTGTGGCATAGATTGGAAGGAATTCGGACTGACTGAGGCTTTTATCATTACCTAATTGTACACCAATTTTAGGGCATTTTACACATTTATTTTTATTCATCATAAAATGAAAGGAGATCAGATATCAGAATCTCTTTTAGGAGAGCAGAGGATGACAGTTGAGTGCAACAAAACATCTTACAAATATAAATCTAGAGCTTCTTCAACACTAGTTGCTCCACAATATTTAACAAAACATGATGGGGTTGAGCATGTGACCATTTTCATAAAGATTATGCACAGTGTGCACCCACTCAGTCCTCTGCAGGACCTGCTGCTACACTATGGCATGAACATCCCTCAAAACCACCTGACCGCCTTCATCTACTCCTTTTGCAGGGTATCAATGGCCATCATCAGCCCAGACACACTGACCAGCGGCCATGTTTCTGCAGCAATGGCCTCAACGATGTGCCACACATGACTCTGACCCGACACAGCAGTTATCTGCTCCTTGCAGAAAGTGAGCTGGACCTGATCCAAAGTCTTGGTTAGAAGAATCTCTCCTTCTCTTCTTAACTTAATCCACTGTTCTTCCTATTTTTTTCAAACTGCAGTTACTTTTTCGCAGATATTCTCCCATAATGCAGCAATTCCGGAGACATTAAATTTTTGGATCAATTGACCTCAATTGAATCGAAATTCATGTTACGTTTGCGGTTTCCTTGCTCTTCGGATCCTTGTATGTATATTTGTTTATAATGTATATACTGTTGTTTATATATTTTTTAGTTGTTAGTTATATGTTTAATGTTGTTAGTTATATATTTGTATATACTGTTTATGCAATCCTTGTATAAACAGCGATGCAAAATCCTCATCCTCAGTTAAATACTGTGCACGCAAATGATAACAGGAGCAATCCTAATAGATCAGCCACTAACTGTGGAAACATAACTGGAGCAAAACTGCGTAGTAAATGTTGAATAGCGCAGCAGTATTGCCTTCGTCATAGATCAGGGCCTATGTTAATGTCCAAATCATAAAATAACTGCAATTAATAATTAGATCATATTTTGTGCCACTATTAAAATAGAATTGAATAACCCATTGAACTTTTTTAAAGAATGACTATTATTGGAAAATTATTCTGTCATACACACTAAACATGTCAGTTTGCATTTTAGGCTCTTTAAACAAAACGGAAATTACCCGTCACATGAGACATCCTTTAATGGGTGTACACTTTATCAGTCAGTCAATGAAACTATGGGCAAATACTCCGTTAGTTTCACTCATTGTTTTCAGACAGGTGGATGATTAAATAAATTCTCAATTTAACGTAAAATATGTCAGCCCCAGCATTTAAATGGGAGACAGCAATCTCCTTGACAACACAACAGCTTTACCCACAAATACTCTCCCTGAGCTCAAAGGCAAAAAAACCTGAAGTCAGAACCAGTAAGACCAATCCAACGACGACGAACACAAATGCTACATCAGATTTAAGGACTAATTAAGGTAAAGAGGGCTGAAAATGATTAAATTAGGCGAAGCACTGGATGTGTGTGAATGTGTGAAACATGGCTGAACTCTGAAGTGTAAAATAACAACAAAAGCATGGCAACGTTTAAAATAAAAAACAGTAAAAACGTGCATCATGCTGCGTAAGGAAGAGAAAGTCCCCACACTGACCTCCACACACACACCATCAGATTGCTCTGATTGTGTTGAAACCTACGATTTAGAGCCGTCTCTCACAGCTAATAACACAGATCACTTTTCCTAACAATCCTCTCTGGGTATGTTGGCTGTGTGGACTGGGAGGGACTCTCGCCTTATTTCACAGAGTGCTAATGGTTTTTGGCCAGTGTCTCGGGTTTGGGGTCTGATAACATACATGGTCTGCTCCAAGTGAAACATGAAACAATGGTTCCATGGTATGATTATGGTTTGCGAGTGTGTTTGCGATCAGTGGGACCGCCAGCCAATCTGGAAAGAAAACACAGATAAGATAGAGACTTCATGCAGTTTGGGGTCTGCAACGCAAATCCAAGTGCTTAAACACATGCAGAGCTGATTGGTGTTTATAAGACTCTGGCTCTGATTTATTGTGATTTATTAGTTATTTACGACCTGCTGGTGAGAAGAACATTTACAAGGCTGAATGAGTAAAAGCTCAAGTCTCTGTTCGGGTGATGAAGAACAGGCTGAATGTGACTGTATGAGGGACTGTTTTAGTAGATGTTTGGGAGTGTTTTTGTTTTATTTGGAGGGATGTGGGGGATTTGTTTGCATTTTTGTTCATTTTTTGCACCCAGCTATCACAAGACTATAACTTGCACAAGAAGTCCGAGCCCCTTAAAGGTAACAAATTTGTTAAGGCAACTCTGTTAATGACTTGACACTCAGCCTTCTAACATTTATAGATTTATCTGTTTTTGCCCAAATGAAATAAATATGACCTCCTATGGCGGCTCAGTCACATCAAGCTGTCACATTCAATTTCTGGACAGTATATTGTGAGAGTACTTTTATAGCAATGAGTGTTTGAAACGTGTAACCCTTTGGTGCTTGGTGTTGCAGTTAGTGGTTGTGACAAACCACTTCCGGGCTTTATTAATTTGATTTTATTGATTTATTTATTTGTTCAGGTCGCACGGAAATTGCTTGCATTTGTTCTTAGAGTGGAGGACAGAGAGAAATAGGCCTAAGAAATTTTGTCTGAAGCCACCCAAAGATCTTTGTTTAGTTCGCTCATTCAAGTTCAGCTAACATTAACGCTAAAAGGTACATCTGAAGCTAACTTGCAAAAGTTTAAGTGCAGGAGATAATTATTTTTTAAGAATCCTCTGAAATGATGTGTAAAAAAGTTAAACAGGATAAATAGATGCTGCAGAGAGAAATGCGAACAGTAAATGATACAGAAATAAGAGAAATATTATTTTAAAGCGGATCAATGCAAGTCTGGGTATGTTTACCATGCAGTGCGCACCCCAAAGCTGTAGGGGGAGCTCCAGAGCGAGAAACTAGGCGACAGACGAAGAA
>JAVQJG010221417.1:0-10377 GCA_036024015.1 Craterocephalus amniculus
TACAGGGTTAGTGAATTGGCGAATATACAGAATGGAATCAATGAATTTGTTAGTTTGCGCCTTGTCAGTCTGCCGTCTCACACAAACCAGTGTCACTTACCGCATGACGTCACCTACCCCCACGTTTGGAATATTAGCTAGCATAGCTATCACTTGCAGTTTGATCAGTAGCTAGCTCATGGTGACCAAAGGTCCTCTTTTACCAGTTATATCCGCTGTGACAGCCCTGGCTTTTCCTTTATTCACTTTATTTTGTTTACAGGTAGCCGACAGTAAGTGTGCCATGGCTTTCATTTTCTCCAGAGCACCTGCCTCAGTCCACCTCCGCCTTCATGGATCTCCCCCTCTCTCCTTTACAGCGTGGTTTGTTCAGGCACTGATCTGCAACAACATTACACCACTAACTGTCCTCTTTATCACGCTGCACAGTGTTATTTTTCATTAACTCCGGCTCTGTTTTCTTTAATGAATATATTCTTTGCAGTGTAAGCACGTCCTTCCCTCATTTTTTTACCTCTTTTTGAGAGCCAAAAAATTAATCCTGCTGGAATTTCAAAATCATCTGAAACTTTGCTCTATATCAGACCCGAATGTGTTTATCAGATTTGTGTTGCGTTGGTTTAGTCCCAATACTGAGGAATAGCCTGCATAGCTACTCCTCTCTAAAGGTGTTCCAGCTGCTTCCCAGATTCGCAGTCATCTTCATTTCAGAGAGAAGGGGGATGCCAGATGCAATAAGACTCTTTCCTTAGCTGGCTAGCAGGCCTGATGCTAGCTAATGCTCTGTTCTGTTACCACTCGTTCTGTTACGACTCAGGGCGGAGGAGGAAGCTGGCAGTGAGCAGGGAGGAGGTGGCACCGCGCAGGTCTAGGACCCAGGCTGCCAGGAGCCTGCAGCGGCGGTACCGGGGAACGGTACCGGGGAACGGGCCTACGGCTCGGGTGACAGCCGCCTGGAGGCGCGGCTGGCCCGCCCCCGGGGTACCAGAGAAGGCCGCGAGCAAAAAGACGCCACCGGACCCACCACCAAGCCGCTTGAAGGAACCTTTGAACGCCCTTTTAATGACTTTCTTTTAACGGACTTTTTAGGACTTTTTTGTGTTAGGGTTTTTATTATTTTTATGATTTTTAAGCTTTTTAATAAAGCTTTTAACGGACTTTTAATACTGTCCTCCTGTCTCCATCCTTCCAGCAGCGCCCGGTATCTGTTTTAGCGGACCCTTTTCTCGGCCCGCGACACTTACAGCCCCTCTGTCAGCACAGCCTCAACACCCATTTTTGTATTTTCCAGGTACAACAAGACTTTTGATGCTGATGGCGAAGATCCTCTAAACAAGTCTCACTTTAGCTCTTCAGTGACCTACAGGTCATTTGGCGTAAGTATTTTTTACAGTTACTCCTCTTTCGCTGAATATTGCTGACAACACTTGTACTTTTATGTTGATCATTAGCTAGCATTTACTCAATAAATTTGATCAATACATATTTTGAGCTAATTTACTTTCCTTATTAACTGATTCTTCTGCCATGGAGTGTTGACATATTTTATGTAAGACCGTAGGCATATCACTTAAAATATCAATACAGACATTAGTATAATCTTAATGATCGCCATGCTAACATTTATTAGCATTCAGCCAGAGAGCCAGCTATAATTTGTCAGGCTTTTAATTCAAGTTTAATTAAAACATATCATGATAAATGGATAAAGATATCCACAGCAGCTTAAGCAAACATTGCTTCTGAGTGGAACGGAACAATCTCTTTTCTTCTTTAACAGAATCTGATCAACTCTGCAGTCCTTGTGTGAAAAAAACAAGAGAGAGTCTATCTGTGCTCTGATAAGATTTATAGAAGAGAAAGCAGTCGGGAATGTCGCACAGAGCCGGCCCAGATTTTCAGGGTGAAAGCCAGCAGATTTCCAAAATAGTCCCAGTAGATGCAGCTATTTATGTGGAGAAATGAACCATCACTGTATCTAATTTGTGGCAAATTGATCCTGGAGACTCTGCCTGTCATCCATCCTCCTGCTTGTGTGTTTAGACTCCGATTTATACTATGTCAGAAGGGAATAGAGCTGGGAGGACAAATGTGTCAGTTCGCTGCCTCTCTGAGGCCCCTGTCACAGAAGAGCTATGATGGTTAAGAAGCCAGCCGGGGAAGGATTCACGCATGTTTCAGACTCCAGTTTCAGAATTTCCACAAGCGGACATCGAGAAAAGTCAACCTTCAGGGGCAGCTTGGATACAACAAAGTGAAACATGGCATGACTAATTTCTAGAGTAGTTACTGGTGGTCAAACAAAAGAAACAAGGAGAGGGGAAAAGGGACTTAACAAGTCTAATATTACTGTAAAATATGACTTCAGATATGTTTCTCCTAAAATAACAGATTCCTTTTTTCATATGGGTTTCTAACCACCTCATCAGTCGGTATCCTGATAAATGGTCTTTGAATTGCGAGGATTATCCGGCTGGTTATACATTCGATGGTGTGTGTAAAGTAATCCAATTTCTCCACAGCTGCAGAGTAAGCATTGCATTTTATGTGCCAACAGGTGACAAATACAGGGAGAATGCAGTGAGCATGGGCTTTTCCATTCAGGGTACAAGTGTAACTAGGTCTGGAGGAAATTGTAGTGGGAACATCAGTGAATGTCTGACACCTCCATCATCAAAACACTGAAACTGGGGTTAGTCTTAAAGGAATTGCCTTCACCTCTCCAACAGAGTATGTTTAAAGGTGACTTGAGGATGGCACAGTTTATTTGTGATCTTTTATGAATGTTAAGGTTCACACTGAACAACTCAGAGTAGAAATTTGTGATAATGGAGAACCTGTAAGAGTCCATTCAATGATACATTGCCTGTGTTGAAACAGCACTGGTTCATCCTTTCTGTTCAGGGCATTTTTCTTATTCTTTGATATTTTGTTAGTTAGTGTTTAACAAAAAGGTTTAAGACCTAGATATAAAAACAATTGAGAAAGCTGTCAACGTCCCAAACCAGCTTTAGAAACTAGGAAAACAATTGTTCGAAAATTATTAAAAAGATTACAAGAAGTTTGGCTGCTTAGCAGCAAAATACAAAAACATGAGGAGTGGCTCAGGATTTTTGCACAGAACTGAGAGTCATTTTGACTTGACTGTGCACAAACTAGTTCCACCTCCACTCAGGTGTGCGGAGTGCAGCAAGGCTGGATTTTGAATTCCTGATTATAATATAAGCATAAAGAATAAAGAGAATTTTTTTAAAGTCCTGAGGCAGAATGTTAATGTTTAATAGAGCCATTTATTAGCCCTGCAAAGTCCAGTTTATAAATAGCTCCTACAGCAAGATCCCTCCAACTGAAATCAGTTGTGTCTTTATTACAACTCAGCTACTCCAGCTGATGTCATCACCACATTTTTAACTTGTGAGGATTGGTGTACAACCCCCAACCCCAAAGCTAAGACTCTAAGGTTGAGCAGAGGTCGATATCAATCTGATCTCAATTTAATTCATTAATGACTGATTAAAGGTTTATGGGCTGATGTTGCTTTACTCCCATCTAGTGGTAGAAACCAGACAATACAAATATCCTTGAAATCAAAACTGCAAACCATTATTTGTACATTATCTACAAATAACTATTTATTCAAGTAATGTCCTGGTAAATTATGAGGCATTGAAGAAGATATAAGGAGATATTTAATTTCCTATTTACTTAATAGGTTTGAAGTGTTTTCTCTTATTTTAGCTCAAATCTGCTCTCCAAGCAGCTAAAATAAAAATTCATGTAATGATTTCATTTTCAGCTGTAACAGAATCGCGATGATGCTTTGATAATCAACAGAGAAAATTCCTGCCTTTATCAGTGTTTTAGATCATATTCCTGTTCTGCTTGTTATGTTGCGATTATAATCATCATTATGAAATTAAATTCAATTAAATAAAATATTTTAGAATATTTCATTAATCCTATGAAAATCGTCAGGCTAAAAATCATTCAGCTTAGTAATCAACATTTTGGTTTGAAGTGTTTAATCTAAATTATTGAAATTCTCCTCATTTCATTTCAATTAATTTTATTTTAGTTGGTGTCGCCTACCTTTTTAAAATCAAAGTTACAAGGAAGTGAAATTGTGATCATTTGGTCTGCTGACATTGTGCAAATGCCTGTGACAAACGATCCTCTGGACTGATTTGATACTTTCCACAGTCACACTGCAACATGTAAACAACAGCAGGACGTCATGAGAAAAGATTTCCAGAGAACGTGTGTAAAAGAAAAACATTTACCGCTGGGACCTGTGGCTGGGACAGGTTCACTCTCCTCACCGGCCTTAAGCAAAGTCACTGCTGTGCCTTTTTCACAAGAGCAGTCATATTAACTGGGGATGCACAGATACAGTATGTGACACAAATATTCATCTTGCTGTGTGCAACTGGCCTCAAGTTGCTACTATTCAGTCATGTGACTGTTGCAGGGCCATGGTCTCCTAGAGAAAAACAAGCCAACGTGGCTAACGTTTCGCTGGGAAGATGCAGGACTTTGTTAAAATATTTTTAAACTTAGATACAAGTTCCCACAGGCTACCGGGCGATGCCATACATCCTCATACTTTATCTAAAATTTGACTTGGATAAATAACCTTCAGCTATCTTGTACTACAGATGGGATTCTAAGATAAGATAGGATAAATATTATAATAAATATTATAATAAAATATAATGATCTGGCTTCTTCTTCACCGTCTCTGAGGGGTTACAGCTCCATAGGATGTCTGCATCCATGCACACACCTAAAAACTTAAAGCTCTCCACATACTCCCCACTGATGGGGATGGCTTACAATCACCTCATTAGAGATGTTGATGACCAAGTTGTTTTCAGCACATCACCCAATCAGCCGGATGACTTTGATGTTTCGTCACAACCAGAGATGAGCCCAACCTCAGTGGTGTCAGCAGCAAACTTGATGGCAAAGTTGTCATCAGCTCCAGGAGAATGTGAAGTTTATGTTAATCTGCACAGCTTTTATTGACACAGAGGTTCTGTTCTGAGTGAACTTGAACCTATACAAGACAGTGACAAGCAAACAGTTCACAAAGTTCTGGACAATAAAATAACAGTTTTATGTTACTTTGTCTCCTTATACGAACAAATGGAGGTTAAATAGTCAGTCATTAAAAGTATAGTTTAATACACAGGAGATCTTTTACGTCTTCCAGAATTAAATTCCATTAGTGAAAGTGAGAACAGATTACTCTGTTCATGGATGGATTAATTTTGGGACCTGAAAGAATATGATGGAAAAGGTTTGTTTATGTATTTATGCACAGAAGGAAAGCCTTTAAAATGTATTTATTTGGATTTTTTTCCAAACAAAATTAAGAATTGTGCTTTCTTTTCAGACATCTTATTAACTATGGATCATTGTGAAGACAAGAACAACCTTATATGTATGCATCAGACCTTTCTGCATCACCAGCAACAAAATGCCAGAAATCCAGTGCAGAGGATATTCAGCGTAGAAATGGAACCAGCAGGAAACGGCTCACACAGTGAGAGATGCATAGCTGTATTTTCTGTGTATGATGGAGCTCAGAGATGGGTGGCTGATCCATGTGGTATGCCAGCTTGGGTCAAAATACCAGGGCCAATTTTTGAACCAGTCTGCCCCTGCTGTCTGCCAGGAGTCAGCTTATCATTTTCAACATCGGTGTCAGTATTTACCTTGAATTTCAACATCTTCACAACAGTTGTTGTTGAAAACAGAAGTGGTCATCAGTGCAGCCTGGAATGTTTTCTGATTCGATCATTTTTGAAACTCAGAGACAAGATTTTTGTTTTTGTTTTTTTAAAGAACTCGCGCTCTGATTTATTTCTGTCTTTCATCCAAGCAGTTTTTGGTTTTCACTTTGTTCCCCAGAGTGTTGATGTCTTGCATGTGTGGATTTGCATTACTGGAACAGACAGAGATAAGAGAGAGAAGCACCAGCCTGGTAAATGTTGGAATTACATGTTTACGCTGTTGTAATGGAGATATCAGAATAGTTTTTATAAGACAAGGGCGTACTGGTGAAGCTGGAAGGGGTGAGGAAGACCCTGTAAGCTGGAGCCATGGTAATACTTTACCAACAAGCTTCAGGAAGTGAAGAGGGAACTTGGTGATATAGACCTTATAATAAACCGGCCAATTCCCCTGTATCATAATCAGATACATAGAAATATAAACTTCAAATATCTGATTGGTAAACAATCAAAGAACAGACAGGTGTGTTATGTTGCAGCAGCCAGCTGCTACAGTCCACATCATCCTTTCACTGTTCAGTAACAATGCTTCAGCCATTTTCAGCCCTTTTGTTGGTTGTGAACAGAACTTGTGTTGAAGCCAGAGTGAGAGGCATCACATAAAACAGACTCATAACACTGAACACTGAAGGGGGACATCAGCACTGTGCTTCTGTTTTCATGGACTGATGATTGTCCTTTTTATACATCAATGTGAGCAAAGCTAAAAAATGTTCATTGATTTTAGGATGAAAAGCAGCATGAATATCTGGGCAGTCCTATCAACAGGCTCAACTGGGATGCTGTTGTTAATAAAACAAAATGCTGGTATTTTTACACTCTTGTAATGTCTTTTTATGGCGATGTTTCATTTTTGTCTTCTGAATCAGTCCTCACGTCCTCCTCTGTTAAGTCGTTCTTTCTATGGAACAGAAAGAGGCTGCAGGGAACTCAGACGAGCTTTTCCATATGAAAGCAGATTCTTTGTTTTGATTCAGTTCAGCTTTATTTGTACAACTTCAATACTAAGTAATTCCAAAGCTTTTTTTTACAGAAACAGTCCAATTCAATCCAAGTCATTGTAGTCAAATTATGATCTAATTAAAACAAAACAATTATATAAACCAAATTAGTCAAAACTATAATAACTGTAAGACGTACTTGATAAAAATAATTGCCTATTTAAGGAAATCAAAGACTTGCATCAAATCACTTTGATTCAGTCCCCTGTCCTCAGCATGTACCAGCGACAGTGGAGATGGGTTGGAGGGGACAGGACTGGACAGCGGGGTCTAGAAACATCATAGTTCCAAGCCATGAATACCTTTAATGACAGAAACAGTGCCATATATTTATTTATGGAGAGCAAGAGAGCGAAGAGCAGGTTCTACGTGTATCACTGGGCGTCATTCATGGGATTCAAATGGAGTCTGAGCGAATGGAGTGGACAGGAGTGGCTATGGGTCATCCAAAGAAACCCTATATAAAGTTTTTTTCCTAAAGGAAAGTTTTAATTGTAACCTTAAAGGTAGACAGGGAGTCTGCATTCTGAACAGTTATCTCTAATAATAATAATAATAATAATACAATTTATTATTATTTTTTATGCACTTCACATTGCATAGCAAAGTGCTACACAGTAGCTAATATGAATAAAACAGCTATAAAATAATAGAAAGAAAAATCAATCAACACTTAAGGCAATACATGTATGAGCTTTAAGAATTAAACTCTCTCTTGAAAAGTAAGGTTTTGAGTCCCTTTTTAAAACTCTTAAGAGTATGTGGAGTTCTGAAGTTGTCATGAAGGGAATTCCACAGATGAGGAGCAGCAGAGCAGAAAGTTCTGTTCCCCCATTGTTTTGGACCTGGTCCTAGGGGGAGGAGTCAGTGATGAATGGAGAGATCGTGTCAGGAGTTAGGAGTTCTGACAGATCGAGGGGGGTACGCAATGAATGCATTAAAAGTTAGAAAGGCATCCTTATTTTTAATGCATGCTGAAACAGAGAGCCAGTGAAGTGAACGAAGGATGGTGTTATGTGTACATGCTTCCGTGCTCCCGTTAGGATCCTATCAGCACAGTTCTGAATGTACTGCCGCTTCTGCACATTTTGTCAGGTGATCCGAAAGAGCAGCGTATTAGCATAGTCTAGTATGGAAGAGACAAAGACTTGGACTAGTTTCTCAGAATCAGGAGTGTGAGACAGAGTTTTGAGATGTTCCTGAGGTGGAGGAAAGCGGTTTTAGTTAAGTGTTTGATGTGGGCCTGCCGGATTCTGATAACTTGTTGGTATTGATATTCCCATGGAGTTGTGTCCGGCCAATCACTGCAAAGAAAAGAAACAACATCAATAACTAGGACGAGAACACACAGCTGACAGAGGGGGCACACAACACAAAAATACAGAAGGACAAATCCAACACCAAGCTTTGGTAACAACAGAGGAAAAAGGAATTTCCTGGCCAGAAAATGTGTTGCTGATTTTGGCAGATTTGGCAGAAGTGCTAAGTGTTTTTAACGTAGGCTGCCAAGAGGGACTGCCCCTTAGAGCTCTTGAGGTGTAGGAAGTTGTGACTCATCCATACCTTTATTTACTCCAGACAGCTGCCAAGTGTGGGGAGCGGCGCTAATAACGATGGTCACAGCGATACAGATGGTGAAAGTAATGATGGTGATGACGCTGGTGAAAGGTGTGTATGCTATCTGTCACTGCAGTGAAAGTTGATTTCAAAGGATGACTTGGGTGTTGGGTCTAAGAGCAGATCCTTGCGGAACACCACAGGTCTGTTGGTCTCTCTTATTCTAGCAATCATAATGTGTAATAAATTTAGCCTAATGCCCTCTCTTCACTTGTACTTTACCCACAGCCAGCAAATTAGAGCATGCCTGCATGGTGTATGCCTTTTAATTAGTCCAGTTATGCACATAGCAAGTTTGCTCCTTTACTGGAATGCTTCATCTTTTCCAGTATATTACCATGAAGATACAGTTAGAATTAATTCTTCTTACAACAAAACTTTCCAACCATGGATGTAGTTTTTCTTGTAGCCATCATGACATTTAAACATATACTGAATTTTTTTCAATTAAAGGAATAGTCCGCCCTCAGAATGATGTGCCTTCATTTGTTTACTCAACCTCATGCTGAGTGACACGTTGGAATACTTTCTTGATATTCATAATGTAGTCGGAGATATCGGGAGTTTTACGTTTTGCTTGAATTCGTCTACAACGATGTTGAATGGCGTCCGGTGAAAAAAGTCCACAAAAACTTGTCAATATTCCTCCGTACTGCTCATCCAGTGTAGTCCGCGTGTCCTTAGTGGGTAGCGTCCATAATTTACCCGCAACGGCATCATTTAGTGTATTTTTAGAGCCCGAACCGTTGGCATGTGTACTTCCTGGATGCACATGCTAACATGCTAACTGGATGCATTAGCGGCCGAGGCACACGCATGCATGCATCGCACATTACAGCAGCCATTACAATGACAGGAGCTACGTTATACTTCACATAGATTATAGTGAATTCACACGTATTTCTGCTCCAGTCCTCCTATTACTACCGCTTGATATTTACAATCACACTTATGAATGAAAGCTGATAATTGTGGTTGCATAACATCAAATGTCATCAGGTAAAGGTGAAGGTAAAACCTTTTGACCAGCCTTTTGTCCAGCATGAAAAATACAACTGGACAAACCAAAAATGAAGCCGATGAAAAAAAGAGGGCTACAATACAAAAATTATGAGAGCTAAGACAGAGACATTACAAATTTGCTGCCACTGAGCGGCGCATTCTAGAATAGAATAGGGAGCGGTTTGGGATTGGGCCACAGACACTACTTACACAGGAGCAGGGGAGACGATGAGACACAGGTGAAACACATTAGGGCAGGTAATCACCAGGAGAAAGGAGCGCATGAGGATGAGGAAGTCAAGACACCTGAAACGAGAGGGAGGTCAGTGATATCAAAATAAAACAGGAAGTAACACAACACAACCAATTACAAAATAAAAAACCCTGGCTCGGAATAGAAACCTTGACACAGCTGGGATAGGCTTCATTCCCCTGTGACAGTTCATTGAACTAAACAGGTTTAAAAGATAATAGGATGGATAAATAATAGGCCTATTTGTGTTTTGGTAGAAAATATTTTGGCATACACTGGTCTTCCTCATTCATTTATTTTGTTTTTAAAGCTTGATTCAATCCTAATTTTCTTATTATTTTTCCTTTTCTCGTCTAGTAAAAAAACAGTAAAAGAAACAAAAAAATAAATAAAATAAAGATTTTTTTATCTAGAATATAGTATGTTGAAATTTGAAACAAACAGAGGGCAAAATTGATTTTGTACAAGTTTTTCTGGAAATCCAAAGATTTCTGGGCGTGGGTTAAGCCCCCAATGTTTGTAGATTCTAGAACAGCCCTGGGATTAACAGAAATGTGATGGATGATGCCTACATCAGTTCCGTATCTAGCGATAGATAGATAGATAGATAGATAGATAGATAGATAGATAGATAGATAGATAGATAGATAGATAGATAGATAGATAGATAGATAGACAGACAGACAGACAGACAGACAGACAGACAGAC
>JAVQJG010221484.1:0-13153 GCA_036024015.1 Craterocephalus amniculus
ACCCCCCCCCCCCAACTGGATACCCTTGTCTGTTCCAAAATGACGCACTTCCTATGCAATACACCAATCACCAGGTCACGCACACACAGGGACATATTGGGACACACTTGAACAACAAAGTTTACTCATGTTTTAATGTTAAACATTATTGATAGGAATCTGTATGGGGTAAGATAATGTATAATTTTGTTGGCTCCTACAACGGCAAGTCTAGTGACATATAAATGGATATCCATAAACAGTGTATTCATGTAAGAGTAATGCTAATACTGGATGAGGGAGTCTGTTGAATCCGGAATCACTGCTGCAGAGCAGAATGTTGCAATTTAGTCTGGCAGATGATATCAGCGCTATTCAAAAACTAAAAACGGAATTTTGTTTGCATCTATTAGAATATTATTCTTAGCACAGATGTGATGACATATATAGTTTGGAAATGAAAGGAGCTTTCAGGGAGCGGGTAAGTTGGAAAAGCCTCAAAATTAAATTTAGTTGTAAATTGGCTGGAAACTGAATACAGAGAGTGAGAGGAAGAGATTTATTTGCAGAAAACTGAGAAGGGGAAATAATACATTTTCTACTCTGAACCCTTCCCAAAAGATTCATTAGTAACACACAACAATGGACGAATTATTTTTTCCTGTGGTTGGCTGAGAAAAATTGCAGGCTTCCCCTCAATTAGACCCACTATATTTCAACCTTTGCCCGAGCTCAGATAGTATGTCAGATACATTTATCAGCTGAAAATAACAAAAACACAGGGAAATAAAATGTATTTTATTCTTAAAAAGTTCTGTAACTTGGCAATTTACTTATTAAGCATACAACTAAAAGACAGCAAAAGATGTTGGCTTGAGATGGAAAAATAGGTAATGTATGTCATCAGATTTTTTGTAACTATATAATTACAATTCATACATTGAACACGCACTTCCAATATTAGTGCACAAATCATGCATGTCCTAGAACAGTCACCTACTACTCGTAATTTGTTTAGTATATTCGGTATACCTTTCACTCTATAGCGCAGCTATAATGTCAGACACAATAGGCTACTGTATATAGTGTAAAGATGTGTGTACATGTACAAATTTTGCACCAGTTTCTTCAGGGCCAAACTCGGATGCACACAGGAAATGTAGGAAATTGTCTTGTGGTCTGATGGGTTTAAACCTTGAATCTTCCAAATTTAACAGAAGAGTTAGATTCTCTCATCGGACTGTATAGGAAGGACGGAAACAATTTTAAAGGAGCACAGTGCAAGCATAAGCAAGTAGCTGAATGCTACCCATGTGCTAGCAGTCGATCATGGCAAACATGTGCGTTCAGACCAAAAGCGGCAAAAGCGGCAAGGATGCCGGAAGTCAATACATTTCCAATGAGAACCGGGCGTCTTGAGCGGCTAACGCTTTTGCCGCCGGCTGCCACGCGTCTTCGGCGGCCAAAGCCTCAAAAGCGTCCAAAGCGGCATCAGATTAGAAGTTGAAACTCAGTTAACTTTATGGTAATAAGCTATGATGCGGTTCAGCGGCAAGCGGCAGCAACCAATCAGATACAGGTGTCCTTCGTTGGAGCGGGCTCCAGAGAACACTGCATGTAACTCTGGTTCCTGCAACAAACTCGTTCCATCATTAAGCGCAGAGGCTGATAAGCTGCACGGCTCATTCATCCTTTATACGGTTCGTCTTTTTGACTACCAGGACCAAATTAAAAATTACATTTTGGTGCTGCTGTGAATTTTAGCACTAACAAAAAACAAACTAATGCCAAACTGCCCTGGCGATACTGACTGCGGCGTGGCTCGCGGTGCTCACACACACACATGTTGGCAACAGCGTGGTAAGAGTCGCCGGTTGCCAGGGAAACGGAAACAAACTGTCAACCGCTCTGATGGAGAGATGGGACGGCGCTAGTTGGTCCTCTGGACAGCGACAAGCAGCCCGGTCTCCGCCAGCAAGCTGTCAAACTGCTGGACGTTGCCCAAAGAACCGCTCTCTGTCCAGCTGCAGCTCCAGCACCAACCCTTGAAATCTACCGGCTCCTCACACCGGAGAATCTCCCCCAAACCGGCGGCGTCTTCTTCGGATGTACAGACAGCAGCAGAACAGGATAGGACAAAGAGGAAAAAGAAAAAATTTTTTTCGACACTAGGCCTATATTATTATTTTTTCCTGCTCTGTGATATTTTTCTTTAGGCCCATAGACACACGGTGCAAATGCGGCTCATAACCACGTCTCAGCTGTAACATCTCAATGCGCTGCTACGCATATGTCAATCGGCTTGTAAATAATTAGATGGTTATTCTGATTTATGTTCATGATCTGAGATTTTTGTATATTTATTTATGTATAATGACCATGCAAAACATCCTATGCAACTCTGCATAAAGGAACTACAGCAGCACTGTGCTGCTGCAAGAACTCGCTTTGCGGCTCCTTTACATGAGTAGAACCATCTAAGTTGGACGTCAGTCACGTGTCGAGCGGCTAAAGCGACCAAAATATTTTACCGCTTTGGACACTGCCCGCTTTCTCGCCTTGCCTCAGGCGTCTTTGCCGCTTTTGCCGCTTTTGGTCTGAACGCACAGAAAGTCTTCATTGTACCTGTATGTAAATATAGCTGAAATCCCTACACAATATTGTCTGAAACTGGAGTGGTTTTGTCAGATGAGGAAATGATTATGATTGTGAGATGGGAGGCAGTGTGACAGTTGTGACCGAATACTTTCAGTTACAATTAAAACATTTTTTCTCCTCATAACAGAACATGTGACTACCGTAAGAGCGTATGAACAGGGAGGAGATAAACTTTACATATGTTGGTCTGGAACCAAGCGTGATGCAAATGTGGTGTGATGATTTCATGAATTTAATTTTTAGCATTTGCTCTTTTTTTTGCAGACTAAAGCCAGATTACATAGAAATGTCTTTACAAACTGGGTTTTGCCCCCATTGTGTCTGAATCACATACAAATGGAATGCACTTCTAGTGAACTCTTAAAAAAATCTGTCATAATGATTTTCTCTTTTCAAGAAAAAAAGGGCGTCAACACTAATTGCTGCATTTTTTTCCCTGTTAAAAGATCATTGGCCAATGATATCAGTATCTGTACTGTTTTTATATCCTTTACTCCATCTTCGCTTTCCATCCACCTCCCTGCATGGGTGCTTGACCTAGTTGCAACTCCTGAGAGGCAAAAATTGTGAATAAATGTCGGCGAGCCCTTATCCTGCTGTTATAGCATCATAGAGGACTTAACTGCTGGTGACATGTCTCACATTGACACCCTGTTTAACCTCTTGTCCCAATGTTCCAGCATGACACCACAGTCTATACTGTATTTATGCAGGAATAGATACGATTTCATGAGGCATTTATACTTAATAACAATAAGATGGAAAAGCACGACTGGCTGTCAGAAGAGAGTGTGAATGCGGCAGACGTTTTATCTTTGACTAAAAATACTATGCAGCCCGGCTAGCAAGGGCAGGGAAAGGTGTGAATGTGTCTGTTAATTATTGTGGTAAGATTTTAGCAAATGCTATTAGGTGGGAGGAGGAGCAAAAGCTCAAAATAAGTGCAGGTTTGCTTAAGACTGTGTGTGCATGAATGTGTTAACACCTGGAAGCTAATTTTTAAGGAAAGAGATGAAGTCTCAGCTCCCTCTTGCAGCAAAGACAATAAGTAGCTTCTTTGACCTTATTTCCTGTGACAGAATTTACTCGAGCATCCATTCCAGACACACACACCTGACACATATGCACACATCCAGCTCCACGCTTCGTCTTTTTCCCATTCCCTTTCAAGCTCGCTCTGTCTCTTTCCCTGCGCTCGCTGTCATCACACAGCAAACCTCGCCGGTTTCTCATGTTCTTTCATTCCATCTGCACGAGCCCATGTTTGACAGCGGCGATAAAATAATAGCTCAGAATCTCCCACAGAAGACTGAGCATGCCATAAGACCTGGAGACATGCGACCACCCTGCCGCAGATTTCTAAAACGAGTGTCACAACCCTGCTTTAGTCGCACCATGCATTGCCTGTTATGTTATTTTACGCTCATCCATCTCTCAGAATTCCCTCCTCCCACCTTTCTCTGTCGCTCATTCTCTCTCGACCACGCTTGCATCCTTACCCTTCCTCTGCAAACGCTCATTTAAGCCAACGATAGCGTATTCATTTATGCAAATCAGCATGAAAGCACAGAGCAGATTGCCCTACAGACACACTGGCAGTGGTATTGCATCACGCTGTGTGTGCTAATGTGTGTCAGGCCCTACCAGTCAAGTAAACTCTACTTATCAGTTGTAAATTTTGGGTTATTTTTAGATGTTGATGAGCACTTAACCTTTCAGTGCACAAAAAGCCGCACTGCAGCAGCTTCTCCTCTCTCCTTCTGTAGATGTCCTTCTATCAAATTTAACACTCCTCCTCTCTCTGTCAGTTGCTTCTTTTTCTTTCTCTTGCTCCCCCTGCTGTATCTGCCTTTGCTGTGTGCTCACATCTTTTATTTCAATCCTTATGGTATTTTTCCCCCAAGTAACCTCCATTACTATCCCTCTCTGTCACTTTGTGAAATCCATAACCTATCCATCCCACCTTTTTTCCCCCTTTTGGTTAAGAAGGTGTGGAATACACCAAATAACTGTGCATCATTGTATATGTGTGTGTATTTGTGAGGAAAATGAGACCAGGAAAGGGGGTGTGTGAGGAGGCGAAGAGCATTGCGTCATGGGGGTGTGTTGAGATGGAGGAGGGATGAGCCGGCTGTCCGTCATGACGCCAGAGGAGCACGTGTTTCGGCTATGGCTGGGAAGACGTTGTGCAACGTTTATCCTGCTGTGGGCGCGAGGAGCTAGGAGCAGGCGCAGCTCCCTGTTGCTGACAGGTTGACCGAGGGAGTGCGTGTCCCCGGGTGCATGTGTGCGTGTGTGTGTGTGTGTGTGTGTGTGTGTGTAAGTCTGGGACTGTGTGCATGTAGGAGCTGCAACCGGAGCTGCGACTGCTGGTGGTGAATAATGCAGACAGGGGAACAGAGTTTGGATAGCATGCAGGGAGGCAGATTAATAATGCACAGCAGCAGTTAGGAGCTCTGCCGTAGTTAGTTTTTCTGGAACCTGTAGCTGCCTGCAACCTGAACGCCTGCCTCACCAGTTGTCTGACTGACTCCGAAAATGTCTCACTACCATTTCATCAAATGTTGTAAGTAGAAATTCAGCCACTCTGTCTGCGTTTGCATGTGTTTCCATCAACCATAGAGGTGCACCTGTTATTGTAACACTCGGTCTTAATGCAAATGTGCTGCTTCTTACAGGGAATTCTGCCTGTTTTTTGCAGACAGGAGTCTAAACTTCAAATGGGCATTTATGCCTCCTTCTGTCTGTGTGTGTGGGCTGTAAGTGGGTGTGCGAGCTTGCTGCAGAGATCTGCTGCAGATGTGTGAAGTTGACCGGTGAATGCGGCAGGTAGCTGCAAAAAGGGGGGGGAAGAGATGAAAGAGAGATTCAGAGATGCAGAAGTGTGTGGTGCGTTCGTAAGACGGCAAACCGATTTGGTCATTTCACTGAAATGATTTCAGTGAGAGAGGGACAGATGGAGGGAAACTGAGGGTGCTTTAGAGGAATACTGGAGCGAGGGAAGGGCAGAACGGGAAAAAGGAAAGGAGGTGAAGATGGAAAGGGTAACACATGAAGAATGTGGCCAAGTGTTGCAAAGAGTGACGAGCAGACTCAGAGGAATGGAATAGAAAGAGACTGGTATTAGAGAGTGAATGTCAGGAGATAGAGAGAGAGAGGGAGAGAGAGAGAGTAAGAGAGAATGAAAGAAGACCCATAAATGACTTATTTAATTAAGGAGATGCAGGATGTCACCAAGTCTCACTATGACTCAGAGAACCTGTATACCTGTCTCCCCCTTCAATCCATTCCTGTCCCTCCCCTCTGTGTACTGTGTATTTATAGTGTCTGCAGCATGTGTGCGTGTGTGTGTATGCATGCTATTTTCTAAATTACAAGCTCCTGCAGTGCTGTCAGTGTTATTAGCTGGAGCCTGGGAGGGATGTTATATATTCAATCAATAACTGATGTGCTGGAGATGGCAGGCTAAGAAAGCTCATGCTCGCTGTCCGCATCTGTCTCACCTCTCTTCCATTTCACTGTTTCAGCATGTTTAAACGTCTCTTACTCTTATTCACACTTCTTTCATTAATTCACACCCATTTATCACACGATAGCAATTATATGTGTGTGATACCCATTTGTTTTAATAATGCCCAAGTAAGTAGGGGTGATGTAAGGTTTGTGTAAGTAGAGTTGATGGGAATTTGAACATTTTTGATTAAAATAGGGGAATGTGATATTCACTTTGGGGAGTACTTGCTAAAAGTAGGACACCCCTGGCTCTTTGGGATGTTCTGCTAAACATATCTAGTTAATGCTTGAAAAAATATAATTGTTTTGACAGTAAGACTCAAATCAGACATATAAATGCATGTTTACATGTTTATATAATCAAAATTATATTAAATCAAAGCTTTCCAACCCAAGTTAACCCACTCAGATGATGCAGTTTGAGATCAAATCACTCCTACATTTCTCTGCTCTACTAGACTCAAACAGCCTTAGGCAGGCTGCTCAAGCTCTAAAGTTCTTCAGCATCTTTCAGCATCAAAACTATAAGTTTATAAAAAATGCAGCTAAATTCCCAATAAAGTTGATCTCATTCACACATTTATGTCAGAAACGGTGAGTGAAAAGTAGTTAAGACGATGTGTCAATTCAGTGAAACTCGGATATTTCAGTGAGAAACTTGGTCACTGGGACAAATAGTGAACTGGGAATAGTGAACTACAATAGTTAACTGGTCAGATCGACCTCCATACATCAGTTGATTCAACTGTGAGTTAAATCCTAGGGGCTATTTTCCAATTCTACTTTAAATCCCATTTAGGCCTCCAGAATATTGGGGAAAAAACTGTGATTAATATTACAGTGATGGCTTGCAGTTACTAAAAATATTATCAGTGAAAAAGGTCTAAAGCCAATTTATTTATTTCAATCCAAGAAGTCTTTTGTGATGTAAATATTGACCCTGTTGATTTTACAACAATGGTAAATTTTAGAGCCTGACCGATATGGTATTTTTGGAGCCAATGCAGATGCCGATATTTAAAAATCTGACATATCAGCTAATATCCTGTATATTGGCCAATATATGAACTAAGAACATGAAGGTACACAGGATACATACTGTGCATGAGCACAAAGACTTATAATACCCAGAGTATGATTCAAGACTAAAAACAGAACACTATAGAATTAAAATAAGAAACTTTATCAACAAGTTTAACAATGTCGTCATAAGGGCTCTAAATTAGGGATCGACTGATGTGCCACTGGATATGATGTTAGTTTTTACCTGCAACCAAACAACCAAAACAAACTATTAAGCCTATTTTATACAGGCAGTTATGACACATTTCACATCTCATTAGATAAAGATAACATTTTAGCACACATCAGTATTTATTTGAACAAATATATATTTTTTTACCTACAACATGAACATTTTTGCTCACTAAAAGTAATTTTGCTTTACCTTCCCCTTTTCCTGCGCGGTACTATCTTCCGTCTAATGTACCTGTTTCCAGTGAATGGGTCATTAACAGACTAGTCTTGACAGTAAGCTGTTGGAGATACCTTTTAAATGAATCTGGCGTGTTGCTGTTGAGAAGCAACCAATATTTGTAAGACACTGACCCTCAAGGACCGGATTTGCTGATCCCTGGGTTAATACATATGTATCTAACAGCGGGGTGTCCAAATCCAGCCCTGGAGAACTACTATCCAGCAACAGTTAGATGTGCCCCTTCTCCTACACACCTGAAACAAATGAATTGCTCATTATCAGGCCTCTGCAGAGCTGATTGGCATGCATGTGAGGTCATTATAATCAGGTGTGTGAGAGAAGGGATGCATCTAAAAGTTGCTATGACAGACTTTCTACACCTCTGTGTCTTGCTATGACACACTTTCTACACCTCTGTGTCTTGCTTGTGAGTCATGTCTGCACTAGGGATGGTGAAACCGAAGTCTCGTGAAACACCGAGTTACTTTGACACATCTGCCCTGAGATCAACTCACTGTGTCGACACGTTTCCAATCTGAAAGAGCTCCATCTGCTGGCTGCGTATGTCTGATGAATATGAGGGGAAGCGTGACACAGCTTCAAGATCTTATTACAGTCACGGGGCTCCTTGTCTCTAATATCCATCTATTTAACAAAGGAAATGTTCTGAGCGCTAATTTATTTGTTTTTCCATCAATATTCAAACACACGATGACGAAACGAGGCCTCGGATGGAGCGGTCACGTGACTTTTGCCATGCTGACACAACATATCGGAACAATGCTCGCGACTCTTCCGTGTCATTTGTTCAAGACATACTTGAGCACACAGACTCGAGCGTAACATCACTAGTTCTGGGTCCTCCTTGAGCGTAGATTGGTTGAAAGATAGTTGTGAGAGTTGGGATGCAGACAGTGCCAGGTTAGACAAAGATGTTAGTTTAGCATGCGAGAGCAACTCTTAAACGTAACATAACTTGTCTAAAATAACCTTATTATTTCAACAACACGACTTAAGGGAAAATCAATGAAACCCTGAATAAACACAGTTGATCATGCTGAGCTAAGTTGCACCTAAGCTAACGTTGATATAAACTTTTAAAGCCCAGAATGTCTTTGTTACCACAGTCCTTTGGGGATGATGGTGTTTGGTGAAGGAAGGAAGAATGCTGGAAAGCTGTCCTTTTGTCCAGCAACTTTGTCCAGTTGGGTTTCAGTGATGTTGAGACGGATGCTTCAAGAAGAAGGAGGCTAGTTGCTTCTTCTGCTGGAGAGGTTAGCTGGAGGCTAACCCAAGCTGCTCAATGGAGGGAATATTTCTTTTGATGAGGAGATCCAGGTTCTGCTGCTGCAGAACAGAACACAGAGAGTTCAGCGGTTCCTGGCCAATTTGAGGATGAGCAGTTGATGTTACCAAGGTTTTCTGCTGGCTGAGGCCTGCAGGCCTATTGTTCCATGGAGCTCAGGGGACGGAGTCGTCCTGGAGACGCAGAGACAAAGACATGTTGGCTGGTCAGAGGAGTGTGGTCCAAGGCCGGGTCAGATAGGTGTGCCCCATTTCTGTGGTTGGAGGTGAGAGCTGCAGAGATCTCACCTCTTTGGAGGCAGAGATGAAGGAGAGACTGGGCCTGCGAGCCCTGCTGTCCCTTAGAGCCTGGGGGATCGTCACCCAGGCCTGTGGCAGAGGAGAGAGTTGCTGAGATGTGGCCTCTTCGAAGGCCTGGCCAGAAAGTCAGAGAAAAAGGAGGTGCCTCTCGGACTTATCATGAGGTCCCAGGGGGGTGGACCTCCTCTCCAGGGGGTCTCTTAAAGGAAGTGTCTTACAGTAAAGCGGCCTCTCACTGTAAGAGTGTCAGTTTTGGTCCACAAATGAATTCTTGGTGCTCTCGAGACACAGCTTCAGTTGAGCATGCATCTGAGAGAGAAAGCATTATTGGTGAAGATGTTGAGAGGCAAAATTAAAACGCATCCGACAGTGAAGAACCACAGCTGTGTGATGAGTTAGAGCTGCCTCAGACTGGAAACCCTGACAGGGAGTTAGAGGAGGTCAACATCCAGCCCACACTTAGGAGATCCTTTAGAGAAAGGTGCCCTGGGCAGATGTTCATTTACGTCTCCCTTGGTCAATCATCCTACCAGCCCCACATCATTGTGAATGCAGTGGAGACTCAGTCCACAGTTTAAGCTGGGTTTATGCTCGTGCGTCGTCCGCGTCAGGGAGGTTACGGCGCAACCACTGTAGCTTCTGCATAGGTCCACAGAGGCTTGACACGCACCTCTTCCAGACCTGACTGCACTCCGGATATTTGACTACCTTTTGAACCGCGCGTAAAAGTAAAATAAAACAGAATTTTTCCTGATCTGATGACAGTTTATTTCCCTGATTCTGCAGCAGTGTTGTTGATTTGTGGCCAGCCAGCAATGACTCACATGAAAATTATCAGACTGCTCAGTTTATCTAACCGCAGCCCATAAAGACTGATCACTGCATGAAATTAATAGATTGTTATATTTGTATTTTGAAACATCGAAAAAAAAAGTTTTAGATGGACTTTTAACCGTTAAAAGTGTTTACATAAAAAATTAAACAATGGAGAGCGAGTCAGGCAGGAGAAAATGTGCTTTCTTGTTTTTCACTTTAGTCCGTCTACAACTCACAACTCAGTGGGTGATGGCTGATTTTCCCACCGAATGTAGACTACGTGAGTTTGTGGCCGAAGCACAGTTGTTTTGTTACGTTTATATGAGAAGCGACTGGCATATTGCCATGTTTTCAACACGTACTGCCCAACATCATCCCGTAAATTAGCGGGTCAACCCGGATCTGGCGTGCCCACTGCATGCCGATTGGAGCCGAGGTGTTTAAAGGTGATTTTAACCCGCGTTTCCTTCTGCCGCCAAAAGCTGATTGTATGCGGGTTTAAACAGGTTTTTGGCCATTGCAAAAAGGTGCAATTGTCTGATTTTATGTTATTTCATGGTAATATTACATTTAAAATACATTGCGATATAAAACAAAAACATGGAAACAACATCAGTACTTTCTATGTAATAACCAGGTTCTCTAAAAACAGTATGTTCACCTGTAACCAGATGAACATTAGATTGATTAATATGAAATAAAATAGAAACATTCAATGTGTAAATTTACAGCCCTAATACTTGGTTGTTACATAGAGACTATCCAATTACTTGGTAATAATGACAATATGTCATCATAATTACGCCTTTATTCATGTGTTATAGATATTTGAAGACATTTCCAAGCAGTTATCGGATAATGACCATAATATTACCATAGTAATACCAAATTATTTCACTTTCTTGTTAGATTGGTTACCCTCCTATTGCCGTAGGTTACATGCACCTTATTACTTTAACTTCAGTGTTAGTCTATTGTTACCATGATGTAACCATTATTAGTACCAGAATATTACCTGGTTATTACTTCTGGTAATTACATGGTTACGGTTATTTTGTATGTAATACCTTCATATTTCCATACCATTACCATATAATTACCAAGCTGTGGTATAATGTGCTATCGAAGTCTCTAATAAAAACTATTTTTAAAACCATCAGTCTGATAAATCCTGACCTGAGAGTTTCCAGTATGCAGTTTGGACTCTTCACTCCACAAGACAGCTTCTTCACTCCTTTGTCCTGCAGGTCATTGTTGCTCAGGTCCAGTTCTGTCAGACTGGAGGACTGGGAGCTGAGGACTGAGGACAGAGCTTCACAGCTTCTCTCTGAGTAACCACACACACTCAGCCTGGAGACAACATTACACAGAAAAATATATTATATATGATCATAAGTTAATCAGCTCTAATATTATAGCCTATGTAGACTGAATGACCACCTGGAGAGAAAATCTGATTTAAAACATTTTGGTCTTGATTTGCAAAGATTCCAAACAGCATCCACTAAATAAATTCCACCGCAATTATTTAGCTCAGGCTTTGTTTCCGTGGTTTGCGGGTGATCAACTAACATTGCTCACGTATTAATAACGGGTGCAAACAACAACATTTAAATGAGGATTTAGCTGTGCTACTGCTTTGTCATGGAAGGAAAGGCAGGAAAAAGCAAACGCAAAATGAAATAAGATCCAACTGTGGTTGAAACATTAGTAGAGGAGACAAAAATATTGCTGAGCTCGAGAAAAAATCTGTCACCAGAATTGCTGCAATATGGGAGAATATCTGCAAAAAAGTGATTGCAGTTCGACAAACCAGAAGAACAGCGAATGAAGTTAAGAGGAGGAGGCAAGATGGAGAACCAAAGAAAAAATGGGGTGCACGCAGTATCATAATGTAACATCTTGTCACCATCATCCATCCTTCTGGCCTTTAGGCTAGGTTACCTTGGCCTTGTTTGTAAGTGCAGGAAGAGACTGACCAAACATGGGCATAGTGCGGTCCAATAATATACAAATACATCTGATGTTTAGTTGTAAGACTCATTTATAACCCAATAGCAATGTTAAATTTTGACGCTGGCAATACACAGCCTCCCTACTGGAAGGGGGCGTGTTACGGCATCATGTCTTCTGCTGTTTCCCCATCTGTTTGGACTGTGTGCTACTCTGGAACTTGGCAAACTGTCACTTTCTCATTTGGAAAAAAGTTTTCATATGACAGACTGAAAATCATTCCAGCTGATGTGATTGGGAACCAGCCTGAGTGCCATGGCTGTATCTGTGGCCGTGAAGGGCTGACTGGATATTAGAGCACCGCCTTACAAATATTTCCCTTTGACTCTTCATACTTCTGTTATGTATTTGAACCTGATCTTTCACCCAGGACCTGATCGTTTTGGTCTCTGCTGCATCTAGAGTTTTTATTTGTGGGGGCTTTCAATTGCCAATATATAGATAACTGATATAATACATAAAATAAAATCATGGATACAGACAGGATAGTGCTGTGGCCGACATGAACATCAATACTTATAATACCCAGAATATGATTCAAGACTAAGAACCAGAACACCATAGAATCCAAATAAGAGCCTTTGATTTTGCCAATGTGAACATGAGGACTGTGATAATACATATAAATAAGGAAAGGTAAACTTTAAACACAAAAGCATCTTATATAAATAGGTCCTATTTACAAGTAAATCAAAATTTCCATCTTCCACTTACCAGAGGGGATTGAATTGGATTTTAAGTAACAAAATAGCTGCTTTCAAAATATACAGAACAAAATTAGAACTTAACTATCCATCCTACCATCCATCCATCCATTATCTACAGCTTGTCCAGGGTCGGGTCGCGGGGGCAGCAGCCTGGTCAGGGAAGCCCAGACTTCCCTCTCCCCGGCCACATCCGCCAACTGATCCGGGGGGATCCCGAGGCGTTCCCAGGACATCCGAGAGATATAATCCCTCCAGCGTGTCCTGGGCCTACCCCGAGGTCTCCTCCCGGTGGGACGTGCCCAGAACACCTCCCCAGGGAGGATCCAGGGGGCATCCTGACCAGATGCCCGAGCCACCTCATCTGGCTCCTCTCCATGCGGAGGAG
>JAVQJG010221489.1:0-12079 GCA_036024015.1 Craterocephalus amniculus
AGCTTCTGAGTCTTAAGTATTAAGTAGTCTAAGTATTTGACACATTCATGTGACATTGACAAAAGTTTTTTTCTTGTCCCTTGTCTTTGTACAATGACAAGGAAATAGTTCAGTCATCAGACAAACTAATATTGCATCACCATGTTTTCATTTCATTGTCTTCCAGTTCGGCCATTTGCATCCAGGAAAGAGTTTGAAGCTACAGTGGACGTTGTAAGGAAATTCCAGGAGGGTGTTGGCAAAGAGCTGCACCAGAAATTACTGGAGAGAGCCAAGTCAAAGAGAAACTGGGTGTGTAACCTAGTCAAAAAGCTTCACTTGGCCACTTTTCTACATGAATGTTTTTCTTAGCTAGTTTCCTTACGTTCTTCAGCTGGAGGAATGGTGGTTAGACACGGCTTACCTGGAGGTCCGCATTCCCTCCCAGCTGAATGTAAACTTTGGTGGCCCAGGAGCTTACCTGGAGCACGTCTGGCCTCCTGAAGAAGGAACTTACCTGCAGAGAGCCAGTATCAACACATGGCACACACTGCAGTACTGGAACCTGCTTCGCACGTAGGTCATGCCCCCACACACACACATTTCTACACGCTGTGCTTTAGTCACATGTTAAGAATAGTTTATTTTACTTTCTTACATGCTCAAATATACTTGTTTGATTTTTCTGTACTCTGTAGGGAGACACTGGCTCCACAGAAAGCTGGAAAAACTCCATTAGACATGGAACAATTCAGAATGCTCTTCGCTACCTGCAAAGTACCTGGTGTGAAAAAGGACACCATCCGTAACTACTTTAAGACAGGTAGAACTAGCTCTGCTCGTATCTTTGACCCTTAGACACACCTACAAAACTTTGATCAGTTTATCATCTTGCAGATCTCATTTATGTAACACTGGTTTTGTGCTGTGTCACAGAGAGTGAGGGTCCGTGTCCTTCCCACCTGGTGGTGATGTGTCGTGGACGGATATTTACATTTGACGCTCTTTTTAATGGAAAAATCCTCACTCCTCCAGAACTTCTCAGGTAGTAAATACAAACTAATATCCTCACACAACTGGAAAATACAGCCCAATATTAGGGACTACTTATTGAAAGGTTCTTTTGCAGTAGTCAGATATTGTGGATTTTAGGTTTTTGTCAGATCAAAATGACACCTTTAATACCACCAAGAAGAGTTTTAGCTGATATTTCTGATTCCAAGTGTTGTTTTGGTAACTAAAATCTAAAGTGTTATAAGATCTGATGTTTCTGCCATGAATGAACGTTTTTATTCATTACTTTTGTGTCACGTGGTTAACCTGAGTGGAAGCAGGGATGACATTGTGAATGTGTGTGAATCTTTGCAGGCAGCTGAGCTATGTGAAAGAGCGCTGTGAAGGAGAGCCAGAGGGAGATGGAGTGTCTGCTCTGACCTCAGATGAGCGGACTCGTTGGGCGAAGGTAAGGCTACTCACATCAGGAGACTTTTCAGAATCTAAATCAGATAATGTAGATTAATGGTAAATAATAATTTCTGGGGACCAATACTTCTCTGTGTACTTCCCGGCAGGCCAGAGAGCATCTAATAAGTATAGATCCGCACAATAAGACGATCCTTGAGACCATTCAGAGCAGCCTGTTCATCGTATCTCTTGATGACACGAAGCCTTACTCGACCCCGCAGAATTACACGAATGTAAGAGCTGCACGTCTGAATCCGGTCCTGACAATGAGCAGAGTTTTGTGTCTGACTTTGTGGCTTCTTTAAATTCTGACTGTAGATGACCAGGGAAGCTCTCACAGGCAACCCCACCATCCGCTGGGGCGACAAATCATACAACTCCATCGTGTTCTCAGATGGCACTTTTGGATCCACTTGTGATGTGAGTTTTTATGTTTGCTTCATACTGGAATAGAATAGAATAGAATAAAGCTTTATTGTCTATCCAGTAGAACAGAAATTATTCTTGCAACAAGACTTAAGATAGTCATGTACCATCTTTTAGCATGACCAGAGGCATCAAAATGAAAGTTTAAGACATCAAATCGTTGCTTTAAAGGGAAAACAGTGTAGATTAAAAGCTTCCTTGTTCAATTTATTTGCAGCATGCACCATACGATGCTATGGTACTGGTATCTATGTGCTGGTATCTTGACCAGCAAATCAAAGCAACAGAAGGAAAATGGAAGGTAATCGCTCTTTTTGATATAATTTCTACAAAAAGTGTGATGTTTTTTGCTGTTTTTTCTTTTCACACTCTTATCTCACTCCCTTAAGGGCTCGGATGCCGTCAGACAAATCCCCCTCCCAGAGGAGCTGCTTTTTACTGTGGATGAAAAAGTCTGCAGTGACATCGGTCACGCCAAACAGCAGTATCTGGAGTCGGTGAGCCTCCATAAAGCCTGATTAAAAAATGAGCTGCGCATATTCACCGTTGTGTACATTGTCGTGTTTTTCACTGTGTCTCTGGTGTTACAGACTCTGGATCTTCAGGTTGTGTGTTATGCCTTCACAGCATTTGGAAAAACAGCCATAAAACACAAGAAGCTGCATCCAGACACCTTTGTTCAGCTGGCGATGCAGCTGACCTACTACAGATTACACAAGAAGTAGGCTACTACTGTCTGTGATGTCGTTATTGCTGTTTATATCTAATGAAGTTGATGACTCTAAAGATCCCGCTTCGCTTCTCTCAGGCCAGGAAGCTGTTATGAGACAGCGATGACACGCAAGTTCTATCATGGCAGGACAGAGACCATGCGACCGTGCACCCAGGAGGCTGTGAACTGGTGCAAAATCATGGTGGACCCCACATGTGACGTAAATGTGTTAAAATGTTTGAAAAACAAACAGAAATATCTTTATTTTTTCCCATCCTTATCATGTCACATAAACCTGTTGTTTCAGATGAATGCAAGGAGAAAAGCCATGCTGCTGGCCTTTGAAAAGCACAACAACCTGATGTCTGAGGCTCAAGAGGGAAATGGTGAGATGTTGGTGTGTGATGATGATCCAAGGAGCTGGAATAGAGGCCTTATATAAAGGAAGCCAAGCTGCAGTAATTGTAGTAAAATAAAATGGAGATTCTTCAGGTTAGCTAATATTAACAGGAAATTATAATAAAGTAGAAACCAGCACCTTTGGATGATCACCTTCACGTTTCTGTCCAGTGAAGAAATTTTCACACTTTTGTTGGGTCACTTCCATGACCCAACAAAAGGTTTAACCCTACTGTATAAAAAAAACTTATAATATTTAATGCATTGAGAGTCCTTTTTCTCTTTTTCTTGTTTCTACTGCTGGTTCTGCTCATGCTGTTTATCTAGAGACTTTTAATTAATTTAAGATATTTTGTGACAGGTTTTGACAGGCATCTTCTGGGGCTGTATCTTATCGCCAAAGAGGAAGGACTTCCCACTCCAGAGCTGTTCACCGATCCCCTCTATTCAAGGAGGTACTTCCCATAAGGCGCTTTTATAACCGGATGTCAGTACTGGGAATAAAAGCATGATAGTCTTTGCTACATGTTATGTGAATCACTTCCTAACTAATGTTACAATGTTCTTGCTCCAAAATTGTAACCTTTTTAATCCCACTGCATAGTGTACAATGTTTCTTGTAAATGTGTATGTTGGCAGAAAGGAAAGAAGAAAGAGAAGGAACATTAGATTTTTCACATCTTATAAATTAGAAAATGTGTCCAATAAATTCCTTTTATCTAGACATGGATGCAAAAAGGTCTGAGTTATTATGAATTATTCAATGAGGCAGTCAACAATACCTGCAGTAAAAAACTTTATCTGAGATACTTTCTACTTCTTTGTAAACTACTGCTGATGGTACTCTTGGAAACTTGTTTGTGTTTTCAGTGGAGGAGGTGGGAACTTTGTGCTGTCGTCCAGTCTGGTGGGTTACACCACAGTTCTCGGGGCGGTGGCTCCTATGGTGCCCCATGGATACGGCTTCTTTTACCGCATCAGAGATGACAGGTGGGTTTACAACACCTACACAGGTTTTCATGGGGCAGAAAGTTCTTGGTTGGGAGAAAAAAACAGATACACATTTAACAGGATGGATTAATCCAGTTGGATGTAAATTGTTTCTTTTTAGCAGCTGCATTTAAATCCATGTGTTCGTTCTTTTCTCCTGTAGGATTGTGATCTCTGTCACAGCATGGAGATCTTGCCATGAGACAGACGCTCCCTCCCTTTACAATAACTTCTCCAGCTCCCTGCACGAGATGCTGCACCTTGCCACCACGTCTCAGCTCTAAGAGCGAGGAATGTCAACGTTTAACTAGTGATGCACACATTTCTGACTGGTTTATATTGACAGCTAGTTCAGCACAAATCAATGCAAGAGAGCAGAATGCACCAACACATGAACCATCAGGTTCACAGTAACTCTTTGATTTTTATTGTTTTAATGTTCCTTTGAGTGTCTACAAATTTCCCGATTCTCTGATTTTCTTGTTTCTTTTATCTGATTTTTTTCGACTGTTTAATCTTAAATCCCAACAGTATTAATTTTAATGAAGCTAAAAGCTGAGGTTTTCTTCCAAGTTGTAGAAAGTGATGGCTTTCATTTTAGCTGTGAAAAGTCATTCCACTGTAATTTACAAGTGAAACTGATATGAGATTTTCTATCAGGGTTCCTGTTAGGACTAATGCTCTCATGTTGTAATGACTCTGGAAAAGTTAAAGGATCAAATGTAAAAAGGAAAACTGAGACTGTGAGTATTAGATGTATCCCTTTGAATGAGGTGCACGTTCCCAACTAATCAAAACGCCTGATGGAAAGTTGCCTCTCATTTCAAACTTAAATAGTTTCTAAAAACAAAAAGGAAAAATCTGCACAGTAGCCGTTTTATTGTTTGAAAATTACTCTTTCCTGGTGTTAGCACTACAAATTAAGCACTGTTCATGTCAATTGTGTATGTACGTTTTTGACCATGCAATAATCCCTTTGTGTTGAAATGGCTTTGAATGTAATTCTACACAGCTGCCTTATTTAACATGTACAGATCTGTGAATGTCCACATTAGCCTCAACATGCATAAGCATGACTTGCGTTTTAACTACGCGAGTCTGTCGGTTTTCAGAGATATAACCTGTCTAAATCTGTGTGTTTGAGGTTGGTACTCAGCAACTCTGAGGAGGAAAGTTCATTCATGACGTAATTTAATCACCTGCATGTTTTGGAGCAAATGAGAAAAACAATATGGATGCTTTCAATGGCTCGGTCTTTGAAGCTCAACTGTTCAAACTAAGGATTGTCCCGAGGTGCATCACATAAGATCCTCTAACTTCAATAACTGTATAAATAAACTAATTTAATGCACCATTTAATGCACCAAAACTTGACTAACTTGATCACTGTACCTTTATAGCCTTTACATACCATGCAGGTGTCCTTTGTCATGTAAAAATGTTGAATGTTCTCTTCGCTTTATAATTTTCTTTAATATTTGAAGCCTTAGTACAATGACTGAGATTAATAAGCTTTTGTAGATGGAAACATTTCTAATTGAACTATTCCAATCTGGGGGAAAAACACAGATTTTGTGTCATTCTTGAGATGTATTGATTAATGATTTTCTGATAAATAAACATTAGACATTCAGTGTTTTGTTTCTTTTCCATTAACCTTTTAAACCCAGCCCAAGAAAAGTCCCTTTTTAAAATCTAAAGTCTTTTGCCTTTTAAGAAAATTTGGAAGAAAATTATTTATTTCTTAGTATATATTTATTACTGTGTGACATGTCAAAATTGCTGTAGTGTTGTCTTGTGCTTCCTGGCACCCATGAGGGAGCAGAAAATAAGTTTTATTTTTAAAAGGGATGCAAATGTCGCAGAAACTGTATCAAAATATATAATTGGCTTTAGGGTTAAATAAAGAAGCAATGATTTCAGTATTTGAATATAAAACTTTAATAGTTATATTTGCATGGTCTCCAAAAGTAGTAGCAACTTAACATAAACATATCTGAAGTACATGAAAGATAACATCTGCATGCAGCTTTGTACTCAGTATTTTTTTTTCTATGTAAACTGCTCAGGCACCTTTCTACTGACTCAAACTGTCAGCAGCTTTCTAAGGCTTTACACAAACATGTATAACAGACTCTTTTGTGAAAGTGGTCCCAATGTTTAAAGAAATCTTGAAAGTGAATTAATACATTCTTACCGTCTGCGCCTCCTAAAGATTGTAGTGTTTGCCATACAGCTCTACCCTAAAAGCTCCTGACTTATTGAAGCCATAGTAAAATAGAAATCCTTCCAGAAACCAAGTAAAAATTTCCTAAATGATCTACTTTGTAGGATTTAGTGCTTCTCTTTGATAATATCATTTTTCCCCTTTGAAACAATTAACATACAATTTTCCAGTGTGTCTGGCATGTTTTGCCATCTTTTATTGTCCAAACCAGCATTTTAAAATGTGAAGGTACAAGCAGTTTTCAAACAGTGGCAATCTGCAACCTCCTTGCTAGATTCCACTCAGTTCTTCACACAATCTCTTGTCAAACAGGCCAAATGTGGAGGTGTTACCTAATCTGTGGCTTCCAAATGGGAAAAATTTGAAACTAAGTTAGATGTCTAATCGGCATCAGCCTGCCGAATGGGACGGATAGGCATCACTGTATGTGTATTGCATCTCCTAATCTCTCCTCCATCCTTTCTGACCTGGAATCTGATGACAAGCAATTCATTAACGTGCCCTGGAGGTGAGAGCAGTTTTACAGGCACTCTGTGATCAGTAACCACACCCATCACATTATCATAAACATCTGTAAGCTGACATAAAACAAGACATGATGCAGCAGTGTCATGCTATAAATATTTTTCAACAAGAATATCTCAGTTTGTAAAATTCCCATTTCCTTCATTCATTCCTTTAGTTTTTCTCCTTACTGGGAGATTTAAAGCTGAACAATGTGCAAAATAAAAAGAGGGCTTTGGCTTGTCACACACACAAGTATATTAATAACAGACCAGTTATTTTATATCTCACAATTAGCCATGAAAGTGAAATTAAAGCCTGATTAATGTCAAATGCAGCAACCATTAATCACGTGTCCTTTTTCTCTTGGAACAAGTGCAAATGTCTGCACTAGAAAGGACAATAGTAATATGTGGACTCAATGCGTTCAGCATTGTCCCCGATAAAATGCTAAACAAAGTGCAAATTGTGATTGAATAGATTTAAATATGTAGAAGCATAGAAAAAGCGATCATAGAAGGCTCCTGATTCTGTAGGCTATAGATTTTTATAGAAAAGGAAAAAAAAATCTCTGTTTAACTGCCTCCATGAGACACAAACCAAATATTGTGTGAAAACAATCCACAACAGTGACGACTATTCAGCAACACAACAGGAGTTACTCGATAAGAGCAGCATAACTCACAGAATGCAGTCAGTTCAGTCATTCCCCATCTGCTCCACCGAAGTTGCTTGGTATAAACCCGCATGATGCACTAGTAAGAAGCGGTAAAGTTTATCATACGAGGCGCATGTGATTGATCCACCCTTCCTTAAAGATGAGGAGCAGGAGAGGTGCTGATCCCATGTCCTCTCATTCTGCATGACCGAGCTGTGTGGTGACCAGCAGGTGGTAGACTCCCTTCTTCGCCAGCAGCTGTTGATGTGTCCCCTGCTCGACAACCACGCCTCCCTGGAAGACGGCGATGCGGTCGGCGTTTCGGATGGTGGAAAGACGGTGGGCAACTATGATGCATGTCCTGCCCTTGCTGGCTTGATCCAGGGCGTCCTGCACCACCTGCATGGAAAACATGGAAAACTCACACTGACTGAAAAAACACACTTTTTAAAAATATCTTAGCGATGAAAGCATCATTAGTGGAGGTTTTGTTCATTGTCCTGTTTAAATACAGTTAATCATGAATCGAAGTAGAAATGCACCAATACCATGTGTGTGTACTCATATTTGGTATTTATAAAAGTATTCTGAGTCTAAACCTGATACCAGTATGATCAGATAAATAATACTTGTTAAATTATTAAATCTACAGTTATTTATTAATACTTGTATTGGCACTCACTATCATCAAGTTATCTTATTAAGAAAGGAGGTGGAGCTCACTAAAAACAAAAAGAAACCTTACACAAGTAACTTACATTATATATCTACAGGATATCAAAAGTCTGTTTGTAACTTAAACTATTTTCTACAGGAAATCAAAAGATCTGAACAGTAAAATTCAAGCAGACAGTAATGTCATACACACTAAAATGATATCATGAAATGCCATTAGGCCATTGTCACATGATGTTCCCATAAACAGTCTTGGTATCTGCAAATATCCGTGTCAGCAGATATCCAAATTTCAGATATTGGTATTAGATCGGAACCTCAGAACAGTGAATCGGTGTATCTATAATCTATAAAAGACGAACCTTCTCGCTCTCGGTGTCCAGAGCAGAGGTGGCTTCATCCAGCAGCAGGATTTTGGGGTTGCGGAGGATAGCTCGGGCTATGGCTATTCGCTGCTTCTGACCACCTGACAGCTGAGTCCCCTTATCACCTGCCTGAGTGTTGTACTTCTGCTCATACAAAAAAACAAAAGAAGAAAAAGAAGAAAATGAGTTGAGTCTTAATGATGTTGCTGCAGACTGACTAAATGAGAGCAGGAGCATCCTGAAATCCAATCTCATGCTTGTGGGTGTATAATTTCCTGTTTTCTGAGAACATTTCCTGTAAGGCTGGAATTTGTACTAATTATAGGAAAGCTGAGACAAAAGTCTAAGACAAACATTTAAGTTGGTTGAGGGGACAAAAAAATGCTATAATTATCTTAGAAGATCTCCTGCATTTAATCCTGCCTAAAATATTCAACCATTCAACCTCATTTATATCAGTTTATCTGTGTGGACAGGACAGCTTTGACATCCTGTACAGAAACTGCTTGTAACAAAACTCAAAGTTTATCTCATAGGCTGTTCTTAACTCAAACTATTTTGTACAGGATATCAAAAGATCTGAACAGTAAAATTCTCATCATCAGAGCGTCTATAGTTAAATAAAAGGTACCAGTAAACATTTCAGGCAATCTGAAAAGGTTCAACAACCATCAGACAATCTCAGAGGTTTCTGCCCTCTCCAACTTTAACTGAAATGTATCTCCTCACATACTCCTACATCACTGATTCAGGTCTTTGTTTGCATCTAAATCTGATGGGCAAAAAACACATTTGATGCACTTTATAAAAGCAGCTTTACAACATCTGTTTAAGAGTTCAAGCCTTAACGCCTCAGGTCCTGTATATATAAGGACCCAGAGCCAATCAACCCTTCACGGCTTAATACTCCAGAAAATGGTTGACAGTCATGTTTCTCACCATTACTGATGTCCCCAGACAAGGTTTTAGTTGTAGTTCTTTTAGATTTGAGAGTAATAATCAGAAATTTTATCATCATTCATAATGACATATTTCTGAGAAGCATGATATAATATATTTGCCTTAACTGCTTGATATAAGAGATCACTGAAGGTTTCCATGGTTCTGTGGATATTTTCAAGGCTACATTTCAAAATACAAAATAAGTCAAATATCTCAATTCACTGTCTGCCAAGAATTAAAAAAAAAAAACAGGAAAATTGACTCATTGAGATTAAGAGTGTCGTGGTCAAGACAGCACAAATAAGAGAAAAAGCAGCTATTACCTGTAAATGAAAAAGCAATACATCTCTAGATAATAAAATCCAAAAAAGAAACCATGTTTAGAGAGAGGTTAACGGTTGACAGAAAAGGTTTAAAAATGCAGAAAAACAAATTTATTACTATGGGTTTCCTTTAAATATGGCCATAAAAAGAATGAAAAGCACAACGTATCTTCACCTTTACTTCCAGAGCTGAAAAAGGTGTTTTCATTTCTTTTTTTTAAAACAAGACTTTGTCCTGGGGGTCTTGCAAGTACAGAGTGGTATGCCTTTTCTTTAAAAGTCTATCCAATCAGATTTACCTGTGGCAGCTCCTCTATGAAGTTGTGAATGTTGGCTGCTTTAGCAGCAGCCTTTATTTCCTCCATGGTCACGGTGCGGCTGTTTTCTCCGTAGGCGATGTTTTCAGCCAGGGTGCAGTCAAACAGCACAGGCTCCTGGGACACGATGCCTATCTGAGATCGCAGCCACTGAATGTTCAGCTCTTTGACATTCATGCTGTCCATCATCTGAAGGAGGAAATAGTAGAGGGAGTTTGTTTGGAAATGATTGATTTTGTGGATATCTGACATTCAGATCCTTTCAGCTACATCAAAACCTTTATTTCACTGACTCGGAAACAGAAACATGAAATTACAAGAAGAGTTTGACTTCTAAAGCGATGCCTTTTATTTGGCAGTGATATGGAAGAAGATGAGTCAACTTTTGAAAAAAACAAAAAAATTGATCACCTCTGACCAGTGGCTAGCAGTGAAACTTATGACTAGCACAAAAAATTAAGGTAGCAACCAGCTTTATGGACAATGAAAACAGAAAGAAGAATGAAATCATGTAAATGTATTGAGTTATATATAAAAAAAATTTTTTATTTTCTTATTTGTCTTTACATTTCCTCATTCATTACATTGTTCTTCCACATTTCTTTTATTCTTTTCTCCTGTCATTCTATAAACGTTGAGTTCTTATCTTTCTGAGAAATGAGTCCGAGTTGCTGGAGCTACACAGTGATGAGTCTGTCATATATTTGGTCCAAAATCTGGTGAAAACTGCCTTTTTAAATGGTAGGTGCTTATGCTTACTCCATATTCTGTATGCCATCTGGTAGTACGCAAACTTGCTAAAGCTTGAAATATCTGCATTTGTGAAAGTGAAATAAATATGAATTTGAGTAGAATCTTCATTAAAACAATTGTCATTCAAAGCACAAGAGTCCTCTATACTTGAAAATGGAACAAAAATAAGGTTTTGAAATAATGACAACTCCAAACACCAGGAGATATTACTTCTTCTGTTCCGACTGTACTGATTTAGCTACATAGAAGTGCAAATTACTTTGACCTCATAATATCTCAAGGTCTCATCCACACAATGCTTTACAGCTGCCAACAAACACTGTATAGTTAATACAGGTGGAGAAGTACCCGTGTCGGCAGCTGATAACACAAAATGCAGGGGTGCATGTATTTTCTTACCACTCTTCCATCTTTGGGGTCATAGAACCTCTCCATTAACTGGATAGTGGTGCTCTTCCCACAGCCACTGCTGCCCACCAAGGCCAGGGTTTCTCCCTTCTTCACCTTTAGATTCAGCCCTTGCAGGATGGGTACATCGGGGCGTGAAGGGTAGTTAAACTTTACATTCTCAAAGCTTACGTTACCATCAAATTGGTCCTTGAAATGTAGGAAAAGAGAAGTGGTATGTTAGCGTGAGTTTGTTTGATGTCATTTTATGCCTGGATTCTTTGTTTGCATCATGTACCGGCATCTCTCCTTCCTGTGACAGATTGTCAATTTCAGGCCTTTTATTCAGCAGCATCAGAAGATGGGCAGCCGACAATTTGGCCTTAGCGTAGTTTGGAGCGAAGGAGTTGGCCTCTCCAAGAGCCATGGCACCAAAAAGAACAGCTGAAATCACACTGTGAGAGGAAGTCAAACTTTAGAATAGGAGCATCCAAATGGTTTACATAAGGCTGAGCTACCTGATGACATCTATGTGTGCTTGCAAGCTCCATGTTGATTACACTTCTTTTTTCTATGCAGTCAGTCCAGGTCAGTGTGAAATGTTTACACTTCAATATACAACCTCAGTGCAAGCAAGAACAAGGAACCTTTAATTGAGTCAGCTTGTTTTGAGTTTAAAATATCTTTTTTTTTTGCTCATTTTAATACACATCTACTTTCATTTCAGTCAAATATTTCAATGCACATGTGCTTCTGGTCCTTATAAAAGGTGCATGTAGCACACAAGACCATACTTATTAACCATCTCGATGTTTACTTGGCAAACAAAAATGTATATTGAGATATATGTCCTATACCGTGATTAAGGAAAAAATAATGAAATATGAAAAGTGGTTTATATCGCCCAGCCTTAGCAGATAGAAACAAAATGTGAAGATTTACAAAACTTAAAAATCTA